>JAQGEP010000052.1:0-215371 GCA_028476805.1 Acrocalymma vagum
AACCCCTCAACCGTAACCCCACTCCCCTTTCTTGCCTCCACCCCCACCATCAACCCCATCCGCTCCTTCTCCTCAAACTCCTTCTCCCGCTTCAACGTCTCCATATACTTGACACGCTCCATGCGCGCCCGCTCCTGCATCTCGCCAAACGGATCAAACCTATCGCTCTCAGGATCCTTAAACGGATTCTTAATCCAGCTGCCCCGATCCGTAAGCGTAGTCGATCTAGGGCGGCCTCGTAGAACATCAAACGCCTTGTTGAGAGGCGGGTCAGCGAAGGGATTGGGCGTGGGTGGGATCCGGGATGCGGCGTTGTTGCGTTCTGTCGAGACGGTTTCGGGCCGTTGGTACGAGCCTGCACCGAAGAGAGTCGATGTGTTTGTTGAGCGCGTGAGGTGCGAGCCTCCGCCTTGATCGATGCTTGGGTTGGACGTGATGTAGGCTGTTTCTGGGGCGCGCAGGGAACCTGTGTTGTTGGGATCGAAGGCGTCTTCTGCGTGGCGCATCGAGTGATCGTTTCGCCTGCGGCGACGCCGCTTGACGCAGAAGAAGATGCCAATGAGCAAGGCTATGCCTCCTATTTATCGATTAGTATATGAACGTTTGGCAAGTAGAGGTTGAGCTGTACGTACCGAGAACAGCAAACGTGATTAAAGCGATTTCAGCACCCTTGGGCATTAGAGGACCATCGTCTTTGTTCACTCGTGCTGGAGGAGTGGAATCGACCCTTTCACTGCCGCCATTGCTGCCGTCGCTGCTGCCGTCGCCAGAGAGTTCGGGCTGTGCTGGGGTCTGGCTCACTGTCTGGAGTGAGCCAGTGACTTGACTTGGAGATTCACCCGCAACTGTAGTTGTGAGAGTCGAACCAGGGTTGCTTGCGGAAGAAGCACCATCAGTTACTTGAGCAAGGGGCGGAACTCTTGACGAGGATGCGGTTGCCTCTGAGGGTGGAATAGCTGGTGTCATAATGGACCCATTAGTGTTGGTTGGGGCAGTTTCCGGTGGCGCCTCCCCAGATGGTGCTTGTGATTCTGCTGGAGGTACTCCCGTTGGCGAACCTGTTGGTGGCGGTTGTGACTCTGTTGGTGGTGGTGGTGGCGGAGGCGGTGGTGCTCCTGATTCTATTGGGATTGCTCCTGGAGGGGCCTCAGCCGCTGGGGGTGCCGGTGTTGCATCTGCTGGAGGAGCTTCTGGGGGTGCCGTCGATGCTGGCACAGAGGCAGTGGGTTCTTCTTCTACCGGGCTAGGCGGCTCCTCTGGCTCAGCACCTTCAACGCCTGGGGGAAATGATTCTTGAGCAGGTGAAGGCGAGTCCTCTTCTTCGGATGACGCTCCAATAGTCGAGGGACTACTGAATGGCGAGTCTGGGCTTTCGGGGCCTTCCTCCTCTTCTTCCTCGGCCTCTGGGGCTTCTGGTGCCTCTGATTCCTCTGGTTCTTCTGCCTCAGGCGCTGGTGCAGCCGCAGGCGCAGTGGACGCTGCTGGATCCTGTCGCCGAACCCTAGCCCGTCGAACTCGGCTGGGTAGAATCTTGATGGGCGAAGGACGCCTTAGTTGATAGCGAGCCATGATTTCTAGGCCACACGACGTGAATTAAAAAGGACAATCCAATCCGGAATTTCAACAAAAAATCAAACTTAAATCCAAACTCGCTCCAGAGCGTACATCGATCGATCCACCAAAGAATAGATAGACGACAAGAACGAAAAAAAAAAACACAGTACACTATACTGAAAGGGTAAAAAGCAGCCTCCAGGACTAGATTCGAAAAGAAAGGATCCGGTCAACGGAGGGAGCAGACAAACGTGAAGAAAAGAATGGTCTGATTTCCGAACAAAATGGGACGAGAGTCGGGCCAGGCACCAAGGCGGGAGCGAAGGGGAGGGGGGAAAGAAAAGAAGAGAAAGGAACGGGGATATGGAAATACCAAGGCTTTAGAAATGCGGGCAGACAGCGGGCACGCAGGTTTGCCGCTGAGGCACGCTCTTTCATTCACACAGTGTCTCTGGATCCCTGGCAGAGTGGATCTGGTGCCGGGGTGGGGGTCGGTAGAATGAGCCTCTTGACGGGTGCGGTTGCTGGAGACCCTGTGTTCCGCCTGGGGGAAGATCTGCAGACTTCAGACTGAGGCTGCAAGATGGCACAAGCTATCCAGCGTGGGCTGCCGGAGCTCAGTGGCGGCCAGCGCTGAATGAAGTTGAGGCCAACGAGCATCATCCCAAGCTGGAATGGTCGTGATTGGCTCGTGGCGCGCATCCGAGACGGCTTGGCGGGGGTGATACGCGAATGTGAACCATCCCGTGCTTCAGAAACACCACCGACGTCGTTCCAACACAGACAGGAAAGAAAACGCGGAGGACGCGCACATCGATGGAGCTTTCGAACTCTTCCAAGGTCCTTGACAAGCAGATGTGTAATGACACTGTCGCGCTCTCGCTCCTAAGTGGTAAGTGGTGGCTAGGAGCACCGGTACCCGTCCAACCACCGTTGACCATGATTGTGGAGATAATTACCTGTCCTACAAGTGATTATGGTACCCACCCGGGCGCTTGATCAACCGAGCGGAAGAAAAGAGTCTAATCGCTCGAAAACGCCTTGAAACAAACTATGGGGATAATTGAAGGGTTTCCTCCAGAACACCATGGCGACGCATATCAACATCAATGTCATTCTCGAAGCAAGACAGTGCGGTACTTGCACAGGGACCATTTGATGGCCACCCTCGAATTTACTCGGCGCGGCCAAGATGTGATCGTTTTGCATTTGCGCCCGACCATTCAGGCATGGACCGGAAATTTCAAATCCGACCTAAAACAAAATGCCCCTTTAGGTACGATTGCCAGCGAGACGAGGCGCACTGGCACGCTACAGGGCTTGGTTGCGGGCAATCTGTTTCACAGAGCTGTCGCGTGTCCTCCTGCCCCTTCTAGCCATCTCTTCTGTTTGGCTGAACAAGAAGACGCAAGCATCGAGTCAAGCTTCACGTTCAAGCTCCAGTGACGTCCCTGAGCGACAAGCAAAGCTTCCTCTTCGGCCATCGCAAAACTTGGAAATGCCCAGAGAGTGGTATTATTAAATACTAACTATTGATACATGCAAAGTAGAGACTATAATGTGGTGTCCGTGGCTTGTGTTCTTCTGAAAAGAACATTGAAACCCCCACGGCCGAGAAAAGTATATGATACGTGTTGAACGGCTACTGCGGAATGCTTCTATCGAGGCTCTGCCCCAGACACATCTCATAATACATCCCCCTCTTTGCGAGCAACGCTACATGCGTCCCAGACTCGACGATTTTTCCCTTAGCAAAAACGATGATGGTATGGGCGTCTTTGATGGTGCTCAAACGATGTGCAACGGCGATAGTGGTGCGATCTTTTGAAGCAGCGTCCAGCGCGGCTTGTACAACTCTTTCCGACTCAGTGTCGAGCGCACTTGTGGCTTCGTCCAGGAGAAGCAGACGCGGCTTTCGAATCAGCGCTCGGGCGATAGCAATACGCTGGCGTTGACCTCCAGAAAGCTGAGTCCCTCTGCTTCCGCACATCGTTCCAAATCCCTCAGGCAGGGAGGCGACAAACTCATAGATGTTGGCTTGCTTGGCGACATCATCCAGCTGGGCTTGGGTAACTTCTGAATCGACACCCATGGCAATGTTGTCGCGGACTGAGCCTTGGTACAGTACAGGCTCTTGCTGGACAAGGGATATATCCCTACGATACTTGCGAGGACACAGAGAGGTTAGATCATGCTGGTCACAGGCAATGCGACCAGACACAGGGTCATAAAAACGCTCGAGGAGGGAAATCATTGTGCTCTTCCCACACCCTGAGGCTCCGACAAAAGCAATGAATTGACCTGGTTTGACCTGCTGGGTGTTAATTATGCATTGCTCCCTAGTTGGAAGAAATGGGAGCTATAGCACTCACATCGACGCTGATGCCTTCCAGGACCTTCGCGTGTGGACGCGATTCGTATGCGAAAGCAACTTCTTCGACTTCAATATGAGCAGGGCCTTTATCGGAACTATCGTCATGTGGTGGTTTCGATGGATCCTCTTGGACTGCTGGTTTCAATCTCCGTAGCCAGAAAATGTAGTTTGCCGCAACAGTGGATTTAGTGAGACTGGTGGTGTAGGAAAAGAAGGCGGCTGCTGCTTCACCACTAAAAATTACACCTGGGGAAATCAATCAGTGGCAGGTAATGGGCATATTCGGAAAAGGTAGACCCGACCTATGAAAACAATGAAAAACTGAGTTGTGGTATATTCGCCGTAGCTGATCAAGCGTCCACCATACCTGTCGAGCGTTATTTACTATTCTCTAAGGGCCCAACGTGGATTTTTTTACCAGAAACCAAGAGCCATAGCCAAGAAAGAAATCGACTGCGTGAGTGAATACCAGAACATAGTCCAGATAAGCGCTTTCATTGACTTCTTTGCAACGCCATGGAGACGATCTTCGTATTTTGAAATGATGTATCGCTCAAGAGCAAGACTAGATACTGTTCTGATGGCTGAAACTGCCTCCGATGCAAGTGCTGCACTACTGGAAAACCGTTTCCCGGTATCTTCTTCGAGTTTAAACTCGAGACGGATTCTCAAGTAACCGGAGAATATAAGCGGGGGGAGCGCTAGAAGATCATAATTAGTGTGCAACGATATGAATGATGTTTGGGATCCCCGAACCTCCAAAGACGATGACTAAACCAAGCTTCCAGCCTACAGCGATCGCCAAGATGGAACTTGATAGCACATTGACGACATTGATGAAGATAAGCATGATGTTGAAACCAAGAAGTTCCTGAAGATTTGTTGGATATGTCGACAGATTCGACGCCAAAGCGCCACTGGCGTTGGCCTCCTCATCAAAGAAATTCATATCTTGCTTTAATATAAGATCGAAAATCTCTCGTCTGTATCGTCTAGAGACATGCTGAGGATTTGTTAGCACTTCATGCATGTCAATTAGAAACGAAGGTATTGAGTGATGAAGTATACCCAGGCTACGGGGTTTCGTGGATATTTGAGGCGAACACGCTCGTAATTTAGCTTACCTGTGATACAATGTTGCTTGCCCACCCTGTAGCAGCGTATACGAAGAGGTTCCCAAGCGCCACAATGAAGAACATGAGAGAATAAAAGTCTCCCTGTTCTCGACCACGATCGGGGGGTAGCTGGAAGGCTTCGAAGACACGCGAGAAAAGTATTGCTTGGGCTGGGAAAGTGGCACCTACACAGAGATGAGTCCTGTAGCAATAGTGACGGGGTCTCTACTTACCTCCCAAAGTGGCTGATATCAGTAATACAATGAACCATCGCCAAAGGTGTTTCTGCTCCCAAAAGACAATCGCGATACACTTGATTAGATTGTAGCGAAGACCGATCGATTTTGTGCTGTCCGAAGCCTGGTGTGCGGTAGATGCCTGGGTCTTGGTTCTTACGAGGGAAATTTTCTCATTTTCGTCCTTGTCACTCAAGTCATCCTCATTGCTGGCCCGGCCAAGATCTTGCGCCCTAACTAGACGAGCTTGAAACAATCAGCAGGATATCACAAGGCCAAACAAGACATACTCACCATAGGCGCCACCTCGATCGAGGAGCTCGTCGTGAGTACCCTGCTCGACGATCGCTCCTTGAGTCAAAACAGCAATGTTGTCGGCATTTCGAATGGTTGAAAGTTTGTGCGCAATAACGATGGTAGTTCGTTCTCGTGATACACTATCGAGCGCTTGTTGCACGATCTTTTCGGCTCTGGGGTCCAAGGCACTCGTTGCTAGAAAAGAACATTAATTACCCTGCAATGGGACTGATAGAGGAGGCTCCTCACCTTCATCCAAAAGTAGGATTTTAGGGTCCGAAACAATACTGCGAGCAATTGCAAGCCTTTGCTTTTGGCCACCTGAGAGATTCATAGCTCGCTCTCCCAATTGAGTATTGTATCCCTGGATATGTTAAAAATCTCCGTTGCTTTACAAGCATTGAGGGCTTACTTTAGGGAGATGCTCAATAAACTCATCAGCGTAAGCAGCTTTGCAGGCCTTTTCGACCAAAGCGCGCTGTTGATCCTCGGGGAGGTTGGCCTTGTCCGTACCGAAGAGACCGAAAGCGACATTTTCATACACAGTGCCGGCAAACAACACCGGCTCTTGCTGTACAAGCCTCAAGTTTGTCCTCAGCCAGTTGAGATTTAATTCCTGAATATCAATACCGTCAAGGTATATGGACCCGCTGGATTGGTCATACCACCGCTCTAGAATATCGAGTGTCAGCGAAGTCATGGCTGCTATCAAAAATTTCGAAATATTCGCGAGAGAGCGTACCAAGGAGACCAATGATGGTGCTCTTTCCAGAGCCACTTGGACCAACCAGAGCAGTTGTCTTGTTTGCAGGCACTGAAAGGGTAAAGTCTTTAAGGACTGGAACGTCTGGGCGATTAGGATAGGAGAATGAGATGCCGTTAATCTCAATATGCCCGGTACATTGACTTGGCTTCGTGCCGCTCTCGTCCAAGGGATCAATCTCTGATTTTCTGTCAATGGTTTTGAAAATCTCGTCAGCCGATGACGAAGCTTTCGTGATGGCTAGAATTTGGGGCGCTATCGAAGTCATGGCCGTGGCTTGAAGTGAAGTCAGTAACAGAAAACAACTTGGGATATGGGAAAACATATCGCTACAACGACCGCCATGATGACGATGAACACATCGCCACTCTCGGTGATTTCGCGCCTTGTGTACATCCGAATACCCTGCCAGAACGCAAGCGCATAACCACAATAAACGCAGAAAAACTCAGTGGAGAAAAGGACTGCATAATTAGGGGACTTTTTCATGCCCACAGTCATGGCATTATTCAAGTGATTATCATATTTGCGCGACAGAATCGGGTTCAGCCAGAAGGCATGCACTGTTCTCATAGTGCTGAACACTAATTCTCATGTTAGTTCATTATGGTGTGATCGAATCTTAGTTTGGGGGCCGGACCTTCTTCTGCCAAAAGACCTGCCTATAGTAATGTTAGGCGAAATAGCAAGACAGAATGTGAGGAAGTCAAACTTACCTTGGAGTAGATAGAAAGAAGTTCAGACTCATTCTTTGTGTCGATGCCTACGCAAATGCCCGTCACCACAATAATCGTAGGCACGATTGATATTGTGATGAGTGTGAGCTTCCACGAAATTATGAAAGCAATAATGAATGCAGAGACAAAGGTAGAGATGCCTTGAATGGTGAGGGTAAGCTTCTCGGAGATGCCATTGTTAACGTTATTCGCATTTGTGGAGGATTGCGTGGTAACAGAGTCGACAGAATCAGAGTCAAAGTAGGCGACGTTTTGGCGGAGCGTGTGTTCGATGTAATCGATTCTGAGAGCTTTCGTAGTTCGGATAGCTGAAATGGATATAAAGACCTGAGGCAGTGAGTTATTGTTTTGCAACAATTTAGGGCAAGAGCTACCTACGGAATGTATATAAACCAGTCCAAATTTAGCGACAAAAAGATATATAAAGTATAGACTACGCTTGATCTTAGTCATCTGTGGGAATGCGATAGGGCATGGTGCAGATGATGCATACGTGAACTTGTTCACTTCGGAGCGATACCCCGCGGGGGAGAGAGAACCGATGGCAAAGTTGGTGAAGGTTGTGACGAACTTGCCAAAGACAAGATCCATCAATGGCAAGAGAGTGCCAGCTGCAATAGCAGCGATGAAAGCCACGATATTCAAAGCCCAGCTCGTTTGGTCTGCATACTTGAAGACGCGCTAAGTCGCGATGTCAGCTGCTTTCCACACTTTGCTTAGTAGCATTGGTAGGGTAGATGATGACACTTACAAAGTAGCCCCCCATGCCACCCTGGGCCTCGTTTAGTTTGCCTTGGTCATCTTCCGCAACGACGCTTTGCGAACGGGGGGTTTCATGTGCGGCTGGCGACTGTTCCTTTTCATTCTGGCCATCTGTGGAAATCGTCATGGTTGCAGAGAGCTGAATTGGACGGCAGGCAAGACACGAATTCGCACAAGGAGGCCATTATAACAATCGCAAACGCCTCAGCGGAACGCGAGCAAACCGAAGCCGCTAAGCGAAGCAATCGTCATGGAAAAAAGGCCGCTAGGCACCCACTCCTTACTTTACTGAGTGGATACACTTTGGACAAAGGGCGCCAAGCCTTTAATGGGGAAGGGCGTGCAGATGGGCGTGCAGATGGGCGTACAGCGGAGCGTGCAGAGAGGGCAAGAGAGGGCGGAAGAAACTTGGCCGCCCACTTCGCCGCCATTTAATTTTTGTCACGAGACTGCGCGTACCCATGCTCTTTCCTCATTCATTCGCGTTCTGCCTTCTCCGTGTTGAAGCATATACGCTTCGTTTTTCTCTGAAAGTCTCGTATTTCGTCTTCGAGCTCATCAACACACCCCTGCCAACTTCTTTCTTTGACCCGTGAATGCTCAGATATCCAGTCATGACCCAATCGCCTTAGCACCAATTCCTGCTTGGCGGCGTGGTACATATTCGGAGTCCGAGAACTCCAGCCCCGAGCTCTCCCTCCTGCCCACATCTTTCGTCTCCCTCGCGTCCCGTAGAGTAGCCCGCACGGCACCAAGACTTCTGCACCTTTTGGGCCATCATGGATTACAAAGAAGAAGCGGATCTGGGGCCTGATGCGGCCAACAAGCGAGCGGTACGGAATAACTTTTGCCTCTTTGTACTCGCCAGCAGCCAACTCGTCTAACATGTGCAGTGTGACTCTTGTCGGACGCGGAAGATCCGTTGCGATAGGAATGCACCATGCTCAAATTGTCGAGCAAGCAAGTTGAGTACGTGCATGGCCGAATGTTCTGAACATCTCGCGGATATGCTACTTGACCCACCATCGAGCTTGCTAATTTGCTTTAGCCTGCGTCACAACAGCACCAGCCCAGAAGGTTCAGAGGCAGCGCATTCACATATCTGAAGAATAGTAAGTCTACCGTGTAGCTCGACACATTCTTTGTTCTGGTCATGGACGTACAGTTTGCACACCCAGCACACTTTCTCTAAAGATGCCTCGCTCACTTGACATGATCACTCATCACATCCTGCATTATTCAGTCCTCACTATCCTTCTAAATTCTAGCAACAGAAAGAGAGTATAGCGCAACACTAATCAGCCCATTTCAGCGAGAAGAAAATCGATCGTATTGAGGACCGTTTGGCCAGTATCGAGAACGTGCTCGAAGCTCTGGCCTCGAAACTGGGCAACCTCGACATCCATAGGGAGTCTACAGAGCGAAGCAGCCATTCTCGTTCAAGTCGAAGCAATACCGGCAGAGGCTCTAATGAAGCCGAAGCGAGCACGCCCGCTCCTTTCGAAGGAGACACAGCAATCCATAGCCAGTCTGAGTTCGCCCGAGAACTACTTGCTCAAGCTGTTGGTAGTACACCTTCGATAGAGCAAAACGCGGAGATCAAAGCCGCTCTGACCAGCCTCCACGATCTGGTCAGTCGACAAGGACAGGCAGGGTCTACGAAGTCAGATGCTCAGTCTTTCTTCAACAGGTCATTTGCAGGACTTGACTCATCGAAGTTGGAGCGGCCGCCCTGGGAGATGGTGGATCTTGTGCTTAATGAGGCAGCTAGTACGTCCGCTTTATATCAAAAGTATTTGGCTAATTTCCTAAGCTACTCCAACAATGTCATTCGCGTTTCTTTTCCCCTTCTTGAAAGTACAAGATCTGAGGGAAGCATTCGTGGAGGCATATGAACATCCGCAGGACTGTCCCACAGGTCGTCGTCTTCTGGTATATTCAGTCCTTTACAACTTATTCACTGAGTTTGCAGCAATCCAAAAAGGAAATGCGTACCGCCCACACATCGGCAGTATAAAGCTACAAGTGGAACTCGCATTAAGCCAGCTCGACATTTGCGTCCCTCCCGACTATGAGAACGTTGTCGCATTACTCATGGGGGCCGCTTATGCAGTAGAAATCTGCAAACCGTCTCTTTGCTGGTTAATGATATCAAGAGCCGCTGGTCTTGCCCAGGATCTAGGCTACCATCGCGTAACTACCATGAAGGACGATAGCCTTGATGAACGGAGTGCCAAAATCCATCTATTCTGGATGATATACATATTTGACAAAACACTTTCGCTGCGCCTTGGCCGCGCAAGTGTAATTCAGGATTGGGATATTTCTCTCCCTTTCTTTTTTGGGGGTGATCAAGCTCCCAAAGGGACTGAGATACTATTGTACTGGATAAAAGTTGCTCAGGTGCAAGGGCAAACGTACGAAAAGCTGTTCAGTCCCGCTGCTTTTCTACAACCTCCAGAGAATCGGGCTCAAGCTGCGCATGAGCTCGTGGACCTCATGCACAAAGCCTGGATAGAACGAGGCACCGCAAGTGTTGTTGACCTGACCAACAGCTCCTTCTCGCTCAGAGATAACATACCCACAATCCTCACTGATAATGCCGATCTTCCTTCAGAATCCAAAGCAACACACACGACGGGATTAAACCCAAACCCGTTGGGTAGCATGCCCATACCATCGAAATACATGGATCGTATGACACCACGACTTATTCAATTGTTTTGTCATTAACATAATCAGAATCTTTCGGAAGTTTTGGGGACATCTTCTACCATGCTGATGTGGTTATGCACTACTCAACTTGTGCCCTCATCCAACGCGCAGTGAGTCCTGACAATGTCACCTTCACTCAAGAATGTCTAGAATCCTCTCGTGCAGCATTAGTAGCACACATGCGATGCAATGCGCAGTATAATGTCAAAGGCAAGGAGGACTTGTGGGCTGGTTATGTGCACTGGTCAATTCTGCAGGTATGTGTGTTACATTGTCTGTCTATTTTCTGCAGCGTTAGCAAGAAAATTTCTGATAAATTTAGGCTCCATTCACACCGTAAGGCTAACTCTCCGAGTATGAGTGACCACAAAATTAATCTATCTTTAGTTTCATCGTGATCTTCTGTAACGTTATTCTACACTGCGACCTCTCAGATCTCAGCTCTCTTACCGAATTCGTCCAGAGTCTTGAATCCTGCCGCACGGTCTCTGAGGGCGCTGACAAGCTTTACAAGATGTGTCATATCTTCCTTCAAGTAGCAAAGCATTACGTTGATGCCAAAAACCAAGAAAGGTCTAACCAGAAGCAAGCGGGGCCTGGTCAAGGCAACTTCTACACAACAACAAATGCACCAAATGCAACAAATGCACCAAACACAGACCCTAGCATGAATGCTACGGCTCAATTCGATCCATATCTCAGCGCGTTGGGCCTTGTTCCCGGCTCCGCGTGGCCTATGACATCAACTTTTGAAACTTCAACCAATGTGGACGCGTTTACCCAAGGGCATGGCATGGACGAGATGTTGGCCGCTGGCATGGGCGTGGGCGCTCCCATTGCAAACCAAAACTCTGTACAAGATTGGTTTTCTGGCTCGCGGCAACTGATGTCTCTTCTGGAAGATGATATTCAAATGCCGGATTTTGGGATGTAGAGATGACCGATAGATGCAGGTGGCTTATCTACACTTCATGTACGAATAATTTTAGTCCACTCTTCCACATCGCGTCCGCGTGTCAACACGTGGTCACGTGTAATTTGACCCCTCCCAAGTGTACGTACCTCCACGATAGATATTAGACCAGCGTCAGGCAACCGTCAAGACTTGTGTAACCACCACGCGATACCTCGAAGTCTAGGCAGAATGATGCCTAGCTTATTTGTGGACTTGGCTACTCCATCCTATCTTCTTCGTTCCCTTTCGATCTTTGTTTCTTTCCCGTGACAGTCATGGCTGAGACTACACCTCCTCCCATTATAATCGAAGATGACGATTTATGCCCTGTAAATATTGTTTTTACGCATCAAAATGCCTATCGCATTGCAGCTAATATTTAATCAGATTTGCCAACTTCTTTTATTTACCCCAGTGCGAACAAAATGTAACCACCTTCTTTGTTCCTCATGCTTCGCGCAATGGGCAGACATTTCATCAGCGACCAACATTGCCCACTCGAGCCTCGACGTCAACCTCTCGGACTTCGGCCCAAACTACGATCCCGCGTACGACCTTGAAGCAAACTGCCCCATGTGTCGCACGCACACAGCTGCAGCTGCCGACACCAAGTTAGCAAGGCAGTTGGAGAAGAAGTATCCGACTACATATGCAGAGAGGAAGGAGGAAGAGGAGATCGAGCGAGGATCTAAGACTGGGGAAGACGGTGTTGAAGGTGTCATGATCTTGATAGGGAATAAGCATCGGATCGTGAGGGATGCTGATGATGCGAACGTTCATGACTGGAACTTTTTTGTTCGCACGTCCAGGCCTGAGATCGTGGAGGAGGTTCGCATTAACTTGGTGAGTCTGGTTTATTCCGTTAAGTCTTGGTTTCAACCACTAGTTCTAAGTCTTCGTCCGATCAGCATCCCACTTTCCGTCCTCCGCGAGTTGTGCGTCGTCAGCCTCCGTTTGAGGTACATCGCCGGGGCTGGGGAATATTTGAAATCCAGGCAGAGATCGTCCTTAAGGAGCCGTACAGTTGGGTAAAAGATCGCACAGAAACAAGACATCCGGGTCTCAAGTTGGCATGGACGTTGGATTTCGAGGGTAGAGGGAGACAAGGCAGATTGAGGACAAAAGTAAGAAAACTGACGACCCACACAGTTGAAGCTGCACAGGATCAAGACAGAGCAGCGTCGCCCGTGAACTGGCCGCACATGGACCAAGATGACTATGAATGAAGTAGCACACAACTTGGAGTCATAGATTCCTGCCTCAGGGCTCGAAATCCGAGCGGACGGATCACGTACGGGTGCGGTGTTGTACGACGACGTTTATTCATTTAATCAACGTGTCTGTGTACACAGCCTAGGATCAACAACTGGGTGCTTTTACATATGATCATAGCTCCATCTTACACTCGCCACGTTTTTATTTTCTATGTTTGGGATTTCTAGCATAAGCTGCCGCTACCGGTCCGTCGCCGCAGTCGGTCCGTGGCTTGAATGCGCGAGGCTTCCCATTCGTGTAACGATAATCACCTATAAGGTGTCGCAAACACACCTACGTGCTGCATAACGGAGATTCTATCCAGTGACGGTGCTTTGAGTTGCAGACGGAAATGCAAGAGGCCAGCCACCGAAGGTGTTCGTAGGAGCCGTTCGAACTGTAGTTCCAGGTCCACATGAAACTCGTAACTTTAACCTCTGCAGACAATTCGCCTTTCTAGTAGTTTTACGGGCGAAAGTCGATGCATCGCACCCCTACACACCTATAGCAACTGCCGAAAACAGCGAGCTGGCTCCATTACGGTGGTCTTTGCTTTTCCATGGCCTGTCTGCATTCGTTTCATTAACTGCAGGCTGAATTTCTGAACTGACTGGGCAAACCAACAGTGTGGCGGCCGCATATTATGCACACCACACCACACCCTCCCGCTGGCATGAGAATAGGATTCTCTGTAGAACCTTTGTCGCTACCTATGACTTGCTATTATTATCACTCTATGGCTTTATTTTCTAGACAAAAGCTACTTCTCATAGGCTATGATCATAGCTCTCTGCTTCAGCTGAAGTCAGTGTGACTAGCCCACGTGCGATCGACGGGTGAGATCTCAGTGTGATGCTTGGTTATTGGAACGATCAGGCCCGACACGAGGCTTGACAGTCAAAGTGTTTACTGCCCCGTTTCACATTTCGTCCTCAAAATCCCATACCACCGGATTAGGCCTTGTCCAAATCATCTCTTGTCATACAGGGTAACTCTAGACGTCATTTAACACGCCTGTCTCTGAAGGGGCCAGGGCAAGGGTTGCTTCATAGAGTGGAGATTCGAGAGAGAGGAAAACGGGTTCTCTGCTACAACGTGCCTTTTGGGGACAGCAGGCTCTGAAGAGTTTTCTTTGGGCGCTTCAAGAAATAGGTGCACAGAAATGGCTGCACCAATTCTTTAACTCTCTTTGTTTTACATGGACTTTGATGTTTGGCTGTTTGACTATAGCAGTGCGCTGTAGCTGCACGGCCCCAAAAGTTGTACTACACAACATCTTGAGGCAACAACCGTCAAATCAGAGGATGAAACGTGCTGACCCTTCTTTAGGAAGTGTGGTTACGCAGACACCCTAGAGCCGCAATCAGAACCGAAAAGCATGAGGCTTATCCCCTCTCGCACTGAGGCCAAGCTGAGAAAGGAATGGTAATTCGCCTCCAAACGGTCAAGTCTGCGCCCGAGTCGTTAGGAGTTGCTCGACTGCTGCGGCAATGTGCCTGAGCTTAAATTTGGCGGCCTGAAGGGCCCTGAGTTGGGCGTATCGAACTCCGGTTGGGGCTCCAGCGAGCGGCATGACGAAGTGGGTAAGCGCTGCGGTTCCACGAAGCTTATTTCATCCCTATCTACAACAAGCTCGGGGCTCAGAGCAAATGGCAGTGAAGCTGAGCATACAATGAGAGCTTTGACAGGTACGAAGAATATCTGATTGGGCAGTTGGTCTACCCGTAAGCTGCCGTCTACACGGTATCGGGAAGAGATCTACAAGTCCCAGATTCGGGCCCCCTCTTATTTCTCGCCTCGCCTTGCTTCTTTTTTTCCTGATTCATATTGTATCATATCTGACTTGGCGGAGGAGCACGTTCCTCTTTGTTGAAATGTTTCGACCTCAGCATTCAGTCACAGCGACAATGTGTATGGAGAGGCGGCTCAGTTTCAAACAAGCACAGCCAACTGTACAACCATCCAGCACGAGCTGCCTACTGCTTGTAGAAAGACACATCTTAGTAACATACACAGGGAGGAGGTCGCAGTAGGCCTTGTGGCTTCTGTCAGATGCCAGCCACACATTCATCAAAGCGAAATTTGCCATCCTGAGGCACCATCCAGCAACTATATCTTCACCCAAGTCTTCTCGAGTTTGAGTTTTCCATCATCACATTCAAACCATCACATTCAATCATCTCTTCACATTCACCATCATGGATCTCGTAAGATACCTCAGTTTCCGCCGCAAGCAACAAGCTGGAGATGCAAAGCCAGAACGCCGGCATTGTCTTCCTTTGATAGCATCACCTATCAATGATCACGTCCTTGAGTGGCTGTCAAATAATAGCTCCCAGGACTTGGAGAAGACAGGCACGAAAGATGCATCTGATCCAGGAGGCTCAACCACGACACTTGCTACATCCTGCAAGACGAGCAGCGGCAACCCCATCATCTACAAACAACATCATGAAGCCAGCACCATCGAATTGTTCTACGATCTCTTCTTTGTCGGCAATCTTGCCTACTTTACTGCTATGTACCAGCACACAGATACGCACTGTAAGTTTGAAGCCCTTTAATAACAATTGAGCTTCTTCAATGGCTAATCGAACAATCCCCAGCAATCATCAACTACCTCAAACTGTTCACTCTCATGTGGTTCACCTGGCTCGCCACCACCCTCTTCGATGTCCGCTTCAGCGTAGACTGCGTCTGGAACCGCATCAACAAAGCCATTCAATTCGGCGTCTTCACTGGTTTTGTCTTCGCAGGTCCCCTCTTCGACAACTACGACGTCCCCGATACAGACCGCAGGGCATATAAGCACTTTTCTCTGGTATTGATGGTCAGCAGATTGGCGATCAGCGCTCAGTATGTTGTGGTCATGTGGCAGGGACGCATGTTCAAGCAGACGCTTGTGCCGGTGGGATTGAGTGCTCTTGTGCATGCTTGTAGTGCTCTTGGGTTTCTCATTGCGCATTTTGTGTTCCCTCACGGGACTATTGATCTTCCCGAGCAGCTCGTCTTGTAAGTCTATCATTCCAATGATATGAGAGGCGGCTATACTAATACAAGAGTGGCTAGGTTCGTGATCTCCATCACCGAAGGACTTTTGATCTTTTTGATTGCGATGATTTGGCGTATCATCAGCTTCAAATACACGCATATTGTCGAGCGGTTCGAGCTACTCACGCTGATCATCATTGGCGAAGGGATCATCGGCATGGTGAAGAGTGTGGCTTGCATTACGAAGAGCTCAGCTACCAACGATGCATCCGAGTTTGGAACTGTCACTGCCGCAGTATTGCTTCTTGTAAGAAAGCCCTCATCGACTATGTTAGTATTAGAATTAGACTAACCATGTCTGTAGTACCTCATCTGGATGCTTTACTTCGATCAACACACCGACGATCGCTTCGGCACCGTCCGCCAACAAATCTGGTCTCTCCTCCACTACCCCCTCCACATGGCTATCCTCCTCTGTGTCGAAGGCAACACCTCCCTCATCGTCTGGAACTCAACTGTTCGACACCTAAAGTGGATCTGGAGCATGGAGCCCAGCACCTACAGCGACCCCGCCTCCGGCTTCTCCAGCTCAGATGAATACCTCTCCTATCTCAATAAGACCATGTATTCCATCAACTCGCACTTCAAAGCCAAGGCCTGGAACACTACATACAACTGGCACACCAACCTCACCGCCATCTCCAACTATACCGAAAGCTACGGCTTCCGCTCCGACGACTGGAACAACAAGACCGAGGAAGTCGTCAACCAAATGTACAAGAACGCCCAAGTCTTCGTCTTCGAAGCACATTATGAGACTGTAGCTAAGCTCAGGGCTGTGGCATACAAGGCTGCGGATCCCGAACAGGCTCTTCGCGCCATCATGGACGTGTTCAACGTCACTGTGCTGCAATTCTACGTCGGCGCTGCGGGCTTGCTCATCTTCTTGGCCATCTGCTACTGGTTCAACAAGAAGCACAAGACCAAGCACGAGTTTGGCGAGATCATCAACAGGCTTGTTTTTGGCTCCGGACTCGCTGTTTTCGGCCTTGTTGCCGCACTTGCGAATAAGACAGTTACTGGATTCAAGTACAAGGGCAGCCAATACATCATTCCGTCCGTGGTCCTCATCTTCTTCATAGGTAAGATACATAAACCCCACACTCAACCCATCAAGAACATAACTAACCAAACCTCTAGTCCTCGCCCTTGACAACATCTTCCTCCTCTTCACCCACCACAAATCCAACCGCAACAGCCAACAAACGCTGCGCAACTCCAAAATAACCACGCACGAAGCCCCATCCGGCCAACTCTCCAAATGCTCCAGCTGCAGTAACCTCAACAACATGAACACCAACACCTACAACCCCTACAACAACAACTTCTCCCTCCGCCCCGAAGACCACGAGGATAGAATCCCATCCACATACCACCCCCGCACATCCCACTTCTACCACCAACAAGCCAACCACCCCGACATCGCCGACAACGGCCCTACCATCGGCCTGCAAAATCCTAACAATGGCGTCGGCGTCACGCTGCGCGATGATGGCAATAGGCGCAGTCGACGATCTCATCACCGCCATCACTATCACGCGCGATCTACAGACGCCAGGTCATTAATCGGGAATGCGCAGCCCATGGGCCAGGGTGGTCGCGTTGACGATGACGATGATGGGAGCGTGTATAGCCAGGAGAACGATCGACGGCCGATTATTGACTAATAGGCTACAGCAAGTGTTTGTGTTTGAGACATATACATATACGTAGATCTCATTTGTATTAGCATTTGGGCGGAGTTCTGATATCCGTTTTACTATTTCCTTTGTTTGTTTTTCCTTTTGTACTACTACTTTGTATACCTTGAAGATTTGTACCAAGGGATGTTTTAAGCTCATGTAGAGCGGATAGCATATTAGCGTAATCATTGGGCGGAGTTTTAGCTTTTCTTTTATTTTCCTTTGTATGGGGAGGCGAGAAATCACTCAGCCTATAATAAGACTTATAGACTCTAAGAATCATTATACAACTCTTTCAATAAAAAAAATTGTATCTAAGTATTCGATGTATGACGGCGTGATCTTCCACTCCAAAAAAAAAATAAAACCAAGGTCTCTGCGAAGCAGTATTATTATCCCGTTCTAGCTTCTCTAACATATCTTACCACGCGATCGAATAATACACACCATGTCGAATTCGAAGTTGAGTACTTGCTGACAAGGTAAGCACTTTGAAAAAAATACCAAGCCCTTACTCAACTAGATATCTGGGTTCTTTGCCTCTGTTACTTACGTATGCTTGGCTTCGGTCCACAGGCCGATCTAGGCAATACATCATGAAGTGGAGTGGGCCCCAAAAGATTTTCTTGTTGCCATCCATTTCAACATCCAATACGGATTCAAAGATTTGTCGACGAGAAGTCACGCAAGCGGAGTGCATCAGCATCGGGTTGAGATCAGCTGATAAGAGGGAGGAAATGTGCGCCGCGTTGTGGCAAGAATGCTGTGCGTACTTACGGTTCGGAGTGGTTATTCAACTATTGTATCACTTTTGGCGGTGGACTAGATAGATTGATCGAGCCATTCATCGCTTGGGAAATGAGATGACTTGATATGAGTGTTTGGCTAGATTGCCATTCGCTTTTTTTTTTTTGTTCACTCACGCCGAATTCCTAAAAGGTCGTTAATTACGGATAACCAATACTAATACCACGCCCCATCCCACACGGAATCCCGGCACACAGCACCACACGTGAGATACATTAACCAATTGAGCGCGCACTGCAACATTGCACGCAGGGCTCCGGACACCACGCGCGAAGGATGCTGAGTGGCGTACGTAGGCACATCAGCACGGGGGCGCTGGTGGCCTCACAGACGTTGCATTCGGCCTAGCGCGCCAGTCTTGATGTGGAAATATGGCGAAAACGACAGAGATTGTGCGAGCGGCATAGAGCCTTGGCTAAGTAAAGTGATAATGGCTTGTATTCGTAATAGGTAGACTACGGAAAGCGGGTGGGAGATTTGTGAGGGGTTGATTTTTGATTTCTTTGGGCGGAGGAAGGAGGCGGGCTTTGAGTGTTGAGGCTCGAACGGAATGGTGACACGTGAGAAACGAGGATGGCGGACTCTTGGCGCAATACGAAGGAACACGAAGCGTCGTGCAAAGCCGGATAACCGCACGCGCACTTGCGAACACGTCGGACGACACTGAAGAGGTAGCCGGGCAAGAGCTGAAAGAAAGAACACGATTGAGAGTACGAGGAAGAAGGTGGCTTGACTCTGTTGCTTGTTTGTGTGCCTGGAAAACGAAAGGGCGGCAAATTCAACTCCGCGGAAAGGGGTGGCATAGCGGACGTGAGGACGACAATATCGATCGGGTCTGGCTCTGTGGAAGAGGCGTCACTTTTGGAGAGTTAGAGAAGGAGAAGGAGAAACAAGGAAGAGAAGAGAAGTCGAATTGAAGTCTCAAAGAAGAAGGCCGGACCTCACCCTATCATTGAACGCTTCGAGACCGGGAAACCGCAATCGCTACGACATCGTCAGTCGTTCTGGCTTTGTACAGAGCATATACAACAAACTAGTCTTCGGCACCACTCCCTTCATATCATACCTACCTCGGCCATGTCGACTCACCAAACGACCCGACAATCCTATGACCTGTTTGACCTGCTCTTCCTCTCATCATCTAGGAACCATGGAGAGCGCAGCAGCCCCATCACTCGCATAGTCATGCTCATCGGACAAATCATCCTCGCAACAGCTCTCATGTTCATCCTACCCACCTTCATCCAATATATTGTCCACTCAATCGATGAAATCTACCTATTAATAGGACGAACAGCCAGCTCACCGTTTTCCTCCATCCCATGGGCGTCGCTCGGGACAGGTATTGTAGTATTACTACTCTGGCACGTCGCACTGGGCCGAATCAGTTATTTAGCAGTTATGGGCTCTCAGGACGGCGTTACTGAAGGACGAGCAAAAGAAGAAGACGGGGAAAACCTTAACGAGAAGACGAGCAATTTTTCATGGGACCGCATCCTCTCCCGCATTATCCTCCCCCTCCTCCTCCTCACCTTCTCCATCTCCTTCACCCTCAATCTAGCCTCCAGGTTGCTATTTCCCAAAGCAGGCATCAACACCAACACCAGTCTTCCCAGCGCCTCATAAAGATCGATATACAAACCCAGTTAGTCTAGTTATTTAGAGAACTGGGGCCCTAGGTAGTAAAATAGACAGTCTTCGGTCGGCATGATCCCAAAAAAACCATAATTTCAAGACATGCCTGTCCTGTCCTCGTTAAAAACCAAGTTTCCGTCTTAGCGCAAACACCATAAAATCATACCCTGATCCACACTGCATGGCATGGCTTTTGCCCATGAAACCTCATGTCCATTGCAAGGGCAAATCCAGTAACATAATACATACTGCAAATGTGCACAAAATACAGCAGATCCTGACACTTGAACCCGCGCGGCTGGCGCCAACACCATCCGCCATTTCCCAATCGCCACTAGATACCATAGGTACTTGCGACAGCTCCCCGCCGGAGCCCTCCCCCATGTCCAGCAAAGCCCACCACACCACACGCCACACCGGCCCATCGGTTTCACCGGACCCGCCCGAACCCCAAGCAACAGCCACCCAAGTCCCAAGTCCAGCCCAGCCAAGCCCACCACCAGCGCCAGCCCGTTTGCCGCAAACCCACACCCACACCCATCGATAACCCCAACACGGCCAAAAAGCCACCTGACGTCATCTTCCACAGCGACGCTCCCATAATCCCGTCATGCGATTGGTTGGAACGAGAAAGCTGGAACCGCAACCGCGCATCGCCGTCACGGGACCTTGGAACCATGCCAATAAATGCCAAACAAAAATGGCCATGTTGCTTAACACAATAGCGGCGGATGCGGCTCTGAACCGGACCTGAGGAATGATCTGATCTTTTCACGTTACGTCAAGTAATTGCCATTCGGAACCTCGCCAAGGCTCTCAGCACCAGCAATTGCCCGCGAGACACATGGCGCTTGTTCACATACTGTAGACAACAACATTGTGCAGACATATCGTACTCTCGAATCAATCCGCAACCCGCAAAATACCACCGAGGAACATCCTTCCTGCCCTGGAAAGCGAATCCCCAATTCCCGGCGCTAACCTGCGGACATTTGGCTCCGCTCCGCGGCTTTGCTTTGCTTTACTTTGCTTTGTCTTCAGGGACCCTTTCGAAGAAGAAAAAAAAGATACGATACGCGATGAGCATCATCGTGGAGAAGTTATGGAGAGGATTCAGTTTGGTTTAGTCTGGTGGTCCCTTCATTCGAAACCTGGGGAAGACGCCTAACGTTGCCTGCCCAAAAAAAAAAAAGAAAGATAAAACGCCCTTAGAAATTCATTTCAACATCTTAAATGATTGATATTCGCTGCACGAAAATTCACTTTTGCAACATTTGGAAAAGGATCACGTGATGTATTTACAGCTAGCGGTGAAATTAAGCACGAAGCGCAATTCCTAGAAATTTTTATTCAGAGGCTCCATTTATCATTACAACGAAGGACTCGCTAGAGCAGATATTAAAATTGAAATTTTAGTCAACAGAACATCGTCTGAGTTTCCTTGGATTTCAAAAGCCGAAATCAAGCGTACTTGTACCAATGAAAGCAGAGCACTATACTGCTCTACAACCCCTAGTGCCGTGGGAAAGACAATGAGTCGCCCCACCACGCAATGGTGCGTGCATTGCTCAACGCTCCAACCACGCCATGCCTTCGCACGCGTCATGTTAGCCCAAGGTAGCCTTGAATCCAACGTCGACGCGAAGCGAAGAGGGCGGTGCACCACCAGCCGCCCTAATTTGATACGCACAAACACCATCTCCAGCGCAGAGATAGTGTTGACCCACAAAGTTTGCTTCTTGTTGTTTGTTGGGCCTTCCCTTATCGTGTGAATCGTAGGTGATAGAGTAATCATCGTACTCATCATTGGGCGGTGCGTAATCCCTCACTACGTTCTTCGATATCCTTGAGAGAAAGTCTGTGAGACGTTGCGAGATAAGTGGAAACCAAAGCGGCGCGGCACATGTCTGTTGGTGATCTCCTGCATGAGCGTACCTTGAATCCCTCCCATACCCCCGCTATCTTCCCGGAACAAAGTGTCCAGGGTTCATCAAGATTTGTCTCCACGATGCACCCCAGACCCCTCTGTCCGGCCTCTCCCCAAACCCCACAGCCCAATTTTTTTTTTCCGTATTGCGCCAGTCTGTCCAGATACTGACAGATATTCCTCAAGGCACTCTGATTTAGAACGCGGGGAAAGGGTCGACTTTCGGAGAAGTTTGTCAGAAGGCGCGCTGTTTCGAGCGGAGCGGAGTTTGGACCAACCGGACACGGCAACTAGGATGCCATTCCCTCGCGGCGCCAATGCCTCATTGCATCATCGTACATGAGCAGTAAGGGCCCGCCTGTCTTGTAGTGACCTAGCGACCAGAGCGTCGAGTAGTATCTGAATTGGGGGGCGGAGTGGCACGTGACTGCTCAGGGGCTCAGCGGCGGGATCTAGTGAACATTTTAGGCAATCTAGAGAGCGGAGTTTTCCAATGCAACTGCAGGTCGGTCCAGAATCCGTAACAAGAACTCAATGAGCCATCTCTCTCCAGTATGCCAGCCACAAGACGTTGTACTATGTTCTTGTACCGCTCATCGAGGGCAGCCAATTGCATTCGCTCAATATCTACCCAATACAGTTAGTGCTTTAGTCGCGTAGCCAGCAAGTGCGTTATGGAACCCTCCAGCGGTTGAACTGCAGATAACGACCCTCTCATGGACCACATGTTGTTGTTGTTTCTGGACGTATTGGAAGAGAGGCATTTGATTGTAAGCGACGTAATAGTAGCGAAGTAATCCCGAGGAACGCAAGGCCAATTCTCGGTATCGCGGAATGCCCGCATGTAACCAATTACACGGTGGCAGTGTCAGCATCGACTTGTCAGCCTGGGCTTCTTGTCGGAAAAAGCATCTTTTATGGTAAATAAATCCCAGAATAAGTGGCGCGAGGAGTATCAGATCAGATACCCCACAAAATCATGTCCATGCGCAGGTTATCTGGTGTTCCACATCTTGTGGCGTGTCCACTTCCTGTCTATTCTGTATCCCTGTGAATTGCATGCGACAATCTGGGCTTTTTCTCTTCCCGGCAAGCCGTCAAAAGAGCTCTCGTGGTGCCGAGGTTGCTTCACGCAGACGTGAGAAATCATGCTGGAAGAAAAGGTTGCAGAGGTTGCCTGGATTTAGCGGAGAGTTGCGTGGTCTTTAGGCGGTGACCGTTGAGGTCGCATTGGTGACACTGCTTGGCGCAAGGAAAAAGCAGAGCCTGAAAATGATGGCGCAAGTGGAGGAACAGCTCGGGTAGGTCGCTCAGAATAGTTAAAACTGTCGTGTACCATGTTCCTAAAATGCGTTGTCAATTGGTAACAAAGATATTGATACTAAAAAGCGGATGAATGAATGGGGTATTGATTTGAATATCAAAAAGGGGTATAAATCATCGACTGATGGACCCCGTGGTATCCAGCGCGTGTAAACCAAATATCTCAGTACAATTCGCTGCACTAATATTCCTCCTTTATATTACCCGTTGATTATGTTGTTGCTCATACAGCTCTCTTGTCAACTGGAACGTCGCGCTTCAACCCAACAAGTTGAAGCATCTCGGTCCAGAAGCCAACCGGGGGAGTGATGAATGAAGCTTCGTAAGCATCGATGAGCGGCGCATCCCAGACGAGATCAACCTCATGAGGGCTCTTCCACTTGGTCTTCTTGACAACCTTCCAGAACACAAATAGGGCAGGGTTGAGGAAGACGAAGGCGTATGCGAAGAAACTAGCAATGTCCCACATGCCGGGCTTGAAAACGGCATAGCCGTAGCAGAAGACGATGACGACCAGCCAAACAAGAGCAATCCAAGCTCCATAGGGTTGGAACCAGCCGCAGTATGGAAGAGTCTTGCGGTCGAGCCCTTGCGCCTTGCAAGCCTTGTGGAATTGGATAAAGGTGCCGCACATAACAATGAAGTCAATAAGGGCACCGGCAGTAATAATGTTGACAATCCAATCGATGACAACAGCGGAGTTGTCACCCAACTGCAGGAAGGACAAGAAGGGAAATGCCATAACAATGAAGAAACAGTAGATGGGGACACCGTTCTTCGTGCACTTGCGGAGGAACCTGGGAGCACGCCCCTCAATAGCAAGAGAGTACAAACTACGGGTGGCGCAGTATGTGTAGGTGTTGCCGGCGGAGAAGATACTCGTGAGTAAAAGGGCGTTGGTAAGATGAGGCAAGCCGTTGACGCCGAGGTTGGACATGGCAATGACATAGGGAGAGGCAGCTGCAGTACCGCTGCCGGTGCCGGTGGTGAGAACTTTGACCAAAGTTGGGTCATTGTAAGGGATAATGATGCCGACGCAAAGAGCACCCAGGATAAAGAAGGCGCCGAATCGCCAGTAGACTGTCTTGAAGGCACTCTTGATGTACACACGAGGGCGCTTGGCCTCACCAGCAACCATGGAGATATATTCGGGACCAACAATGCAGAAGGCGGCAGCCCAAAGAGCGCCGAGGAAACCTTCAAAACGGCCCAAATCTCCAGTTGACATGTACTCAGCGAATGGGCCCGGGTTTTTCCAATGGCGGAATCCGTAGGCGTCCTTCTTGGGGTTACCGCCGCACATGGTGACGAAAGTGAACATGTACAGCATGAAGATCAGAAGGACCTTGCCGCCGGACAGCCAAAATTCAGCCTCTCCATATGCTTGGACAGCCAATACGTTGCAAGCCCTAGGTAAAAACGTTCAGTTCTGCAATATTCCAAAAAAGGGACAGATCACGGGTCTGGGTTTAGAATGAAGAACAAATAACGGAAAGAGAGTCTCACGCATAGAGTACGATGGTGACACAGCAAACAGCTGCGACTGGAATATCATCTCTCCAGTAGCCAAGAACCAAGTTCAGGGCAGTGATTTCGAAAGGAATGAGCAGAGCCTCGTAGAAGAAGAAGTTCCACCCAACCATGAAGCCGAGAGCATCGTCGACCCACTCTCCCGCCAATCGAATGAAGCCACCGGTGACAGGCATGAAAATGGACATTTCGGCAATACAGTTGTTCACTAAGCCCATCATGCAGGAGTAGACGAAGTAGGCGATGAGCATACCAATGGGGCCACCTTTGTGGAGGGCTCCTCCAATACTTACGAAGAGAGCAGTACCGATGGAGCCTCCAATTGCGATAAGTTGAATCTGGCGGTTACCAAGATGGCGCTGCAGGTCGTCGGCGTTGTCGGTCATCTCACCATGTTGAATATCGTCGCTGGGGGATTCGCGGACGAACTCGCCCGAATACTTTTTGGGTTCTTGCTCGACGCCCATGGTTGCTAGGGAAGACAGTCGCTAGGGTCAAAGTCGCAGAGGGAGGAAGGGCTGGGAGGAGAGGGTTGCGTAAGGCGGCCAAGTCGCTATGGAGCCAGGATGGGTGCGATGGAGGCGAGCAAGTGTCGCTATGGGAGGGTGAGGAAGGCAGCCGAAGCTTCAGAACAAAAAAAGTCCCACTGGCAGGAAAGCAGGGGACGCAAGGGAGACAAGATGAGGGTGCAGCCGGGAGAGGAAAAACCCTTATCGAAACCTGGTGCTGGGGAGTGAATGGCCAGGACTTTATACAAACACGGCGCAGGTGGTGGATCCGAGCAGTGGTGAGCCTGCAGCGCGACCAGCGGCGAAAGAGGCATGGCGGCGTGCTTGGTCGACTAACGCTATCAGGCATTCCACCGTGCTGGGCATGTGGATCGTCGGCAGCGGGACAGAGTTTTCACACGAGCCCCCAGCCGCACCACCCGCCAGGATAGCTGTGAGGAGAGATGCTCCAACCCCGCTGGTGCATTGCGAGCGCGCCAATCATGCTGCCACCGCCAGCGCCCCAGTGCGCGCGCCCCGGGCTGTGGTGGAGGTGAGAATGAGAGACTTGCACTTGGAGCGGGCATAGCTCGAGCGACTGGAGGAACCAGGACCACCAGGACCACCCAAGACCATACCTAGGTAGCACACCTTAGTCACCATCCTGGTGTCAAAGGTAGGTACTTGTTGTAATTTGCCCGCTCCCAAGTGGCCCTCGTCACCAAAAGTCCGCCGTGCAGAAACCTCTTACCGGACGATGCACAGGCCGCGCTGGAACCGAGGAATCCATCCCAACACCTCTCCAGCAGCCTGCTTGCGGTGTTGCCCGATGTTCGTCCAGCGGATGCCTTTGCCTACCTTGTCCCAGAACTCCTGTGCGGCATCCGCTGCGTTTCAATGGTTGTTGGCGAGCCCAGCTCCAAGCTCCCAAGGCCGCAGCGGGAGGCTTCTGAGGCTTCTTCAGACTGCGAACACCCCTCCCGAACATGTTTTATTTCCCTCTTCTGCCCGTCCAAGCCCACGCGACCGGGTTCGGATGGCGCCTCTTGTTTGCGGGGGGGCGGGGGTACGCGAGCTACCATCTCTTACACTCGCGTCTTTTCCGTCAAATTGGCAGTCCAATCCAACTGGCCGAGCAGCGCTGAGATACCGCCCATATATGCCAGACAAAGCCAAAATGAGCCTTGCGAGGGGTCCAGGAACCAGGCTCCTTTTTCTGTGAAGTGCAATTGGTCCTGCTACAGCAAAATACCGCAAAGAGTTCTGTTGCGCGATCCCGTAAGTTTAGGCGTCCCACCCGCTGCCCACTGCAGTCCGCAGCTAAGCTGTGCCCTAGTGTGGCTTGGGCAGCCTCGCGCGACGGTATTTGACTGCTAGGTGAACGAATTCGCTGTCGCATTAGGCTGCTCATTGCTTTTTCCCATTTGCTGGGTCTGGTCAACCGCTCGTCTCGAGAATGGCGGCAGCTAGTGGTCGCTCTACATAGGAGAGTGCATCGATGGTTGCATTCGGTCACTGCATCGAGCAGTCCAGCTATCTTTCCTGAGTGCCAGTCAGCCCTTAGCTCCAGCCCTGGGGTAGTGAGGTGCGATGATCTTCTCGATTTGCCTGCTACTCATATTCATGCTGTGCATAAGGCTAATGGTGCTGTGCCCTTGCTCCTGCTGACGATTTGAAGCGGTTGGTCGTGTACATAGTGTGTTGTGGTGAGGTGCATGCGAGGTGCATGTTTCCATTCAGCAGGAGCGAGATGTTGAAAGACGACGAGCTCGCTCTTTCTGTTTCTGTTTCTGTTTCTGTATGAAGGCATCCATCCAACAACACCAACAACACCAGCAACACCAACAACCCCACATTCTCCTGCAACTCCAGCTGTCGTTCATGCAATCAATTGGCAGCCCTTTGAAACTACATGAATAGCCGCGCTTTGGCCCTCTGCCTTCAAACACCTTACCTTTGCTTCCCTCAACTTTGTGAAACATTCTCCAGGTAGCAAAACAGATGACAACAGGCACCGCCTCCAAACCACACTAACGCCCACAACTACAAACCACAATCACGCGCTGCGCATTGGAGTTGCCTTGTTGCCTACCGATAAGTTTCTTCAGCTACCAATTTCCATCATTTTGCCGACGTTGCTTTGCACTTTCCTCCAGAGTAATCGATCTCATAGCTTCCACTGGAAAATATTTACCGATTATCCCTCAAGCTTCTATTCCCGGGTAGCTTATCCATGATTATCCACTCTTTGTACCAGCAGCAAATCATACTTTTGTTTTTCTTCGCTCACATATTTGCGGCGCTGGAGTTCTAGCCGATCGAGTGTTGCCACACCAGAGAGGCTGCATTCGCTAGGTCCATCCGGCTGGTGTCTGGTCTGCGACTTTGATCTGGTTCTGGATGACTGTCATGCGCTCTGATCCACGCCACCGCAATAATGGACATTCTGCTCTTGGGCTCGTCTGGCCCGCTGTAGGTGGTAAGTATGAAGCAATGCTCGAACCTTATTTGAACAGCTCCGACGTCGCCGCCTTTGTTCGATCTTACCAAACGATTACCGATGTGGCGATTCGCTCCATACACGCCATTCTTCAATCTACTTACAGTGGCGGCGCCTTGAGGAAAAGAAACAACTGAAGCAATAACCACTCGGCTGGCATTCGTTTATCTACGGACGACGGGACTCATCTGCAATCGGATCGGCGATATATCCGTAGGATTGGCGACCAAGCTCCCGGTAAAACTAGCAATAGAGGTTTCCGGATCCTACAAGTGGTAATTGTCCGAAGAACATCACTTCTCTCCGAACATTATTCTCTGCAGCGAGCAAGGTATAGTGACAAGCAATTTTTGACGTTTTACCGAGTATTTGGACAGCAAGATCGATCTCTTCAAATGAGCGACGACCCGAGGACACGTAGGTTCTCGTAGCTAGAGGCAGCTCTTTCCCCACTGTCCTCGTGCCCGCCCCTGCCCCGCACTGTACAGCTAGCCACTGTTGCATCCGTTTGCACACGTCGTCTACGGTAAATCATGCCTCCTACACGCTGTCTTATTTGGGAAGAGCTATGACTGTTGTGAATAGTCAACAGTGTTCTCGTGGTCATTTGATTTAGTTCTCACCTGCTTCTTGTCTTATCTTTCTGATATGCACCTCTTCGCTTCTTATCGTTAACTCTCCAACACTGTCAGTCACATTTGAATTCCTGCACTTTACACATCCTTCTTTTTCTGGTCCATATCGCTTTGAATTAATTCGAGTATTTTCCTAAATCCAGCCCTTGTTCCCAGCGCCTACTTATCGACCTCACATACCCTCCTCGACGCAGGTCTTATCTAACACAACTTCACCCTGGCGATATCACTGCTCCTCAAGCATAACTAGAAGAACACAGATTTTCTCCTTCCTCATTATTTGTCAGCTCAGACTAAGTAGCCTACCTTTCGGCAACCAGGCGTTGCTGAGCTAATTCGCTACCTCATTCATCACGATGTGCCGGTGGTTCGCATACATCTCCCCTACAGAACCCTGTCTCCTTTCAGACGTTCTCATTTCCCCCGCAAATAGCCTTAGCAAGCAGTGCTCTGAGCACTACTTGCCGAAGCTATTGCCTCATGATAAAGATAAGGATCTTGATCATTCCTCGGATGAGCTAGTACGGATGCGCAACTCACTTTTGAATATGGATGGCCTGGGTATTGCATGTAAGTGTACTTTGAAGTTGAAAAAAGAACCTGTCCTCTTTGGGACTCTTGTCATGGATTGTCTTTGCGTTGAAATTCAGGTCATTTTCCTACGCCTGAGCATTCTATTTCACGATCAAGACTAATACTCAACTGTCCGACTGTAACCAGGGTACACCAAAGCTTCTTCATCATACATGAAAGATGTCGAAGGTCCTCGGCCCTCCCTTTATAAGTCGCAAAGTCCGCCAATCAACGACTTTAACTTCAAGTCCCTATGTGCAAACACCGAAACCCATTGTCTCTTCGCTCATATTCGCGCCAGTAGCGGAAGCGTTGTCACGCAAGTGAATTCCCACCCCTTCGTCTTTGGCCGCCACACATTTATGCACAATGGTGCGATTACAGACTTTACTTCTGTCCGCCGCGAAATGACAGACCTCTTATCCTACGACGCATACTGCAACGTATTCGGCGCCACGGACTCTGAGCACGCCGCCGCATTATACATGACTAATCTGACCAAAAGCGGCGACAAATCCACCTGGGAAAGGTCCTACACAATAGAAGAGATGCTCGCCGCCATGTCGAAAACCGTATCCCAGATCCTCGAGCTACAATATAAAACCCTACGATCCTCGGAAACAGATTCCCGTACCCCCAATTCCCTCAATTTCTGCACAACCGACGGATCCAAGATGCTAGCCATCCGTTTCCGCAACCACGCATCCCAGGAACCTCCGTCTCTATACTGGTCCGAGACGGCGGGCCGTTCACTCAATACAAAGTACCCCGGCAACCCGGACTCCGATGCCGTGAATTTGCAAGCCATGTATGCGAACGATGAACCGATGGGCAAACACACGATTATCGCTAGCGAGCCAACGACCTACGATGAAGCACAGTGGCATTTGATTACGAGGAATTGTGCGCTTTGCGTGGATGTTGATGGGGTGGAGAGGGAGGTGGAGATTCAGTATGATTCCAAGTATGATGCTAGGGATCCGAAGTTCGATGACCGGGAGGCGACGGCGTGAGTAAGGGTGTTTTGTTCATAAATGTAAAAGTATTGTTTTATTTTGTTTTCGGATGAGTGGATGAGCTGACGTGGTGTTTAGGCTTGAGACGGAGATGCGGGTTGGGATGCGTCCTGCTAACTGGGTGTGGGTTGAATAGCGTGGTGGGGATTTTCTGCTGCGAGATGCGTGCTATGTTTACTTGTGTATCTTTTGCTAGGGGTGGTGTTTATTGGCGGTCACATGTTGATGTGAGCGAAGATCTGTGACTTTGTGGGCAGAGGTTGCATGGATTACTTTTATCCTCTATTTCTATTGACTTATAGTCCTATATTAATTTTTCTTTTTAGACCCACGGATCATATTTGACGGCACGTTTGAAAAAAAAAGGTTATCCATGTTTCCATGGCGCTTTTTTTTGCGTTCGAATGCTTGCTGATCTTGTATGGGATCTAGAGATACGTGATGATTTCCCGACTGAAACATCCCAAGTAGAATCCATTACCTTCACCAAATCCCCCCGTCGCCCTCCAATCCCAAACACCCCCATAACCGCCATCTATAACATTTTCCCATACTTGCAATCCATATCAATATTATTCATAACCGGTACTCTTCTCCATCTACCTCCCACCCACGTACTAAACGCTACTACCAGTTCAGTTCAGTTTCAGTTTACCATTTATTCATTTCCATTTCCCGTCTACTCCTCTCCTCTTCTCTCCTCTCCTCTCCTCTAGCTCCATCATATATGCAGGTAGTTTCCCAGACAACCCGCATTCCATATTAATTTGTTTTTGTTTTTAATTTTATTCCTTTTATATTGTATGGATTTGTTCATTGCCATACATCTCATCCACTTCCCATCCAATAATTAGCCGCCCATCGATATCGATATCGATATCGATACCGTGCCCTTTGCAATCCGTCCCGCTAACCCATCCTCACCACCGCGGACAGCGATACTGGTACGGTCTGTGGTGCAAACTTGTCTGGTTCCAGCTATCTCTCTGTATGCGCTCGCGCGGGTATGAGTATTCAGCGATAGACGCACGGTGGCGATAAATTTCTCGCTCATTGCTGGTCGATAAGGTTTGAGGGCGAGAAGTAGTGTTGCTTCTCAGGGAGGATGCGTGGTAAGATTGGCGGGGATGCAGGTGGCGGGAGACTGGGATGTGATGCTGTGGTTTAGGATCTGAGCTTGGGGTGTTGGGTTCGTATCTGTGGGAGGAAGAGGTGGATGGGAAGGGGTTGGCTGGAGTGTGGTCTTGTGGTCTGGTGTCTGCTTGTGGAGTGTTTTGTTGGAAGGATGGTGGGGATGGATATCGAGGTCTCAAGGACAGTCCGGTGTTTTCTTCGCGTCGATGAAATCGCGGGGGATGGATGTAGGGTCGTGTATGCGATCGCGGTGCTGGTTGTGATGGGTTCGGTGTTGGCGCTGGCGTTGGAGATGTGAATCTGGGTTTCGGCTTCTTATACATGGATTCTGATGATTGGAGATTTGTGTCGAAAGACAGTTGTGCAGGACGCTTGTATTTTCGGAACCTCACGCCTCTGTGTGAAGTGGTAATGCTGTGTTGCTTTGTCGTGGAGTTCGACATCCGATTCGTTTTTTGCTCGTGTCTTTGTTCACTCGTCTTGCCTATCTCCAACTCCATAACCCTCGCACTTGCAGTCTTATCACCACCCAATTCTTCTTTCGCCGGAGATAGACTCGTCAAACCTTCCTCCTTCCTAGCCGCTTGCCTTGCCTCCGCCTTCGCTATCCCATGTTTCAACGCCTCTTGTACCATACCGTGAAGTGAGAGAAACGGGAACGTGAGAATGTGGCGGATCGGGAGGGTGAGGTGGAGCTTTACGTCTGAGCTTGGGATATCGAGTTCGAGCTGGGATCGCGGTTTTTGTTCTTGAGACGCGGTTCCATCGGGGGGTGGGCTGATTGGCGAGGCGGAGTTGCATTGGGTGGGTGGTTCCATTTTGGATAGATGGGTGGCTTTTGGGTTGGTATTGATGTGGTTTGGGAAGGGAGGGAGTATCTCAAGTTTTTTAGTGGGATAGGTAATTTGATCAGTCGCTTATTTGTCGGATTGTAGCGAAGTGAAAGTGGAAGTGAAAGAACGGAGTGAAGGAGAGGTCCTGCGCGCCTTCATCGTTTTAGTAGAATGAGTAGCAGTGAAATATGGTCTTCTGAAGGTTGTAGAGTGAAGCAGACTTCTTATCTTCAAGTCTCGAAGAAGTATTCCGCCTTTAGTTGTAGTGTTTTCCGATTACGCATTGTTGTGCTCGTGGGTTTCGTAGGACTTGTTTGTCTACCAGGTGCTTTGAGTGTATATACACTTTAGATCCCGCTTGTATCAGTATTAGCAAACTGTGAAGATTTTCAAGAGTAGTATCAGGTAAATAGCTAGAGATGTAAAACAACATTTTGCCCAAATACCATGAATTGTCTCCGCCCTCGGTATAGCTGGTTAAGCATCAGTGCGATATGTTGTCTACCTTTCCATAGAAAACTATCCAAAGATAGAAGACACCAATCACCGCTTCCAATAAACTCACCAATGGAATTCTGCACAGAGCCTCACCCTCTACAAAGCCGTTCCATCAGCCTTCAAAGCAACCACCGGCTTCTCCGGCCTCGTAACCAACGTGCCATCAGGCCTAAATCCCTCAACACCACCCAACGTCGCCGTCACCCTAAACCCCATCGCCTGCTTTGCCGCATCACTCAATCTCGGCTCCACCTCCGGCGCCACACTCAACGTAAAGTTTTCTTGCGGCCTCACAAAGTGTCTGACATAGAATTGCAAAATGACAGGTCGCTCGCCGTCCTTCGCAACATTCGGCCCAGTAGCATGCCACAAACGAGACTCGAAGACTAGACACGTGCCCGCCGGCCCAGACGCGAAGGTTGTACCGGCGATGTCGAACATGTTGTCCGGTGCTACGAGTCCGTTGTGAGACTTGGGAAGAATGCGCGTCCCGCCATTTTCTTCATTGACGTCGGTCAAGAACCACATTAGATTGAGACCCAGCGGGAACTGTGGGATGGCCGGGTTGATGGTGATTTGATCCGTGTGCATGCCCATGCCTTGGCTTCCTGGGCGGTTGATGTTGGCGGTGTAGCTGGAGAGGTGGTATCCATCGCCTAGGAAATCCGGGAGGAATTGCTCGACGAGCGGGTGGTCGAGCAGGTCGAGGAATTCCTGACCCTTGTTTGGTAGGTTCCAGATGCGTTGGTTGGGCTTCTTTGGCCCGCCGTCAAAGTAGGCTACGTCTGCGGCGACTTCGCCTGCTGCTTGGTCTTTGAGGCGTTTTTGAAGGGCGGCGAGTTGCTCGGGGGAGAGAGCGTCTTTGACGAAACCGTAGCCGAATTCGCGGAGATCACGCCTCACTTGGCCGATATCAGTTGTTGGTTCCGGCAGCCGCTGATATTCGCTCAAGTCAGGGGGGCTCCGCGGTTGCACGGGGGAAAGAAGGTCAGTGAATTTGACGCTGAGGCGTGCATCGCCTGTGAATTGGACTTGATTGAAATGTGCTGCGTATCTTGGGTCCATCAATCCTTCCCCGAAATGTAGCATGGTAAGAGGCCGCATACGGAGTCTGACGTGTGGCTCTCCTCCTTCAGGGCATTGCTCGGATATGGTAGGGGTTTCCCCTCGTGTGTCGACAAAGACGTGTGGATTGTCGCCAGTCAGATCGATTTCCACCAGGGCCTGCAGGCTCGAGGCGACTTTGGAGAGCTTAGTGTGCAGAAAGCCCACTGCTCGCTGCCATTCTTCTCGGGTTGCGGGACGCTTGTTGTCGATTGGGTTGCCAAAGTTCTGGTGGTCAACATCGCGACCTCCGACGCCTGAGTCCTTGCGCTTGAGGTCGTGAGTGTTGTCGCTGGATGCCTGATCGGCGGTGGTTGCTTGCATCTTGGTATATTGACAGGTTGGCGTGGCTATAGGATGAATATCAGCAGTCTTCAGTTGTCTCTATGCCAGGCCAGCAAGTTTTGCAGATGGTAGAATCTAAGTCTGAGTTGGCAGGCTGCAATTGATGTGTGTAGTTCTAAGCATATAGTGACAACACGATCAGTTCCCCGCTTGTCAATTTCCGGGCTCCCTGCGAACCCCTCTCGTCGTCATTCTCTTCTTGCTTGGCCTGCATTCGACGTCGACTTTGCAGGTTCAACAGACGCAGTCAAGCATGGAGCTGCATTCGGGTGCATAAAAGCCCCCCACGCCATTGCAGTAGGATGCGTACATCTCAGTACAGCAGCATCCTGCCTGAGCCAAGTAGGAAGCGCTAGTCACCAGGTATACAGCCATCAGGTCAATGACTCGAGCTTGTCGAAACTCTATGACCAAAGAAACCCACACAACCTTAATCGGAACTAGAAACATGCAACTTTATTCAGATACAGAAACATCCAACTTACTTCGGCCTGCTTAGTCACTAATCTACAGTTCACGTAAACTGTAAAACTGTTGCGCGCGTCATTTGAGCCGCAGTTATCGATTCTGACGTACCGGAACTGGGGCTACCGTAGGGCTAAGAACTCGAGCCGCTCACCTCGAAACGTCCCTAGGAAGCAATGGATAAAAAGGTAAGAACAAGCGCAGGCCTCTGGGACAGAAGAGCCTCTCTCGGTCCATTCCTGCGCCACCAGTGGTACCTCCAAAAGCAGCTGGTCCCCTCAGAACCCGCCTAAGATGAGGGCAGGCCAAGTACCCAAGATATAAAAAAACAACCTCTTGTACTTCGATGACCATGCTTGCGATGCCACCAGAAGAAGTTCAGAGGCATCATTGGTTTTAAGAGACCAATGTCGGGCGCTTCATCTCGCGCCATTGTCACAGAATTTGGAAAGTCGTGTGCGCTGATTGGCTGGCGTTACATTACAGCCCTGAAGTGGCAATTCCGGTTTCATATTGGAGCCGAGCACTTCATGCGCCCAGCGGGTGCTCCCTTTCATTTTGAATGCAAATACTACGTAGGATCCCCCTTTCGCTTTGTCTTTTTGGGAAAGAGACTATGCTATACCTGCTGGTGCTATCCCTCTCTCTACCCCCTTTCATGACTGTCCTTGAATGATTTGATTTGTTTCTCTTAACCTTATTCTTTTTTCGGCTTCTTCTTTCTCCTTCTTTTCTCTCTTTTGCTACTTACCCCTTGATATGCCATCGGATGACCCCGAGATGGCGAAATCAGATGAAAAGAAGAAGGATATTCCGGTCGAAGATACGGAATACAAACCTGTGAATTGGAAGAAATTATTCTTTTCGCCAAAATACATACGTACGCTGTTCGATTTCGTCATAGAGTCAAAGTGTGGAGCGCGGAGCTAACTTCTGCATAGCATGGCATCTTCTCCTGATAGCGCTAACAGTTGCGACTGTCCTGCTCACAATCTACCATGATCAGGTGGTTGAGGTGAGTAGTTCTATTCCATTCATAGGAACGTCAACGTTGGCTAACCTCATTGACCTTTCAGAAACTACTTCCCTTTTCCGAAAAAGTCCGCGATATTCCAGCGGGATGGCTCATCCCGCTTGCCATACTCTTCGTCATTTCCTTTCCTCCCCTCTTTGGACACGAAATCATCGCCGTCCTCTGTGGTATCGTATACGGCCTTTGGTTTGGCTTCGCCATTGTCGCTGCAGGCACATTCCTTGGTGAAAGTAAGTCCAAACCATTCCACGCTTTGATGTCTACATCCGTTCTAACAACAATACAGTTGGCACATGGTACGCATTCAAGTACACCCTCCGCCGTCGCGCACTCAAACTCGAGCGCTCAAACCTCAACTATGGCGCCCTAGCCCGTCTCACCCGCGACGGCGGCTTCTGGATCGTCCTCGTAATCCGACTCTCAGCCGTCCCCTCACACTTCTCCACCGCCGTCTTCTCCACCTGCGACGTGAAATTCTGGCACTTCTTCGTCGCAACGTTCCTCTCGCTGCCCAAGCAATTCGTCCTCGTCTACGTCGGCCTCCTCCTCATCCAAAAGGAAGAAGACACCAAAAACAACATGGCGCAAAACGTCACCTTCGGCGCCATCTTCCTCGTCACCGTGATCCTGGGTGTCTGGATTTGGTACAAGATGAAGAAGGTGAAGCAAGTGTTGCTGGATGAGCAGGAGATGCGCAAGGCGGAGAAGAACCAAGTGGAAATCGTGAGGGATATACACGATGCTTTTGGCAATGGGAGTCATGCCGATTCGCCGCAGGAGCCGCATAGAGTGTACCATGAGCCGGGACGGGCGTTTTGATGCGGAAGATTGGAGATAAAGCGGCATACTTACTGCTTTTTTTTAGAGCTTGGACGCTTCTGCTGGTTCAGCTGCATCGTAATGATTTAATGACTACTACTGTGTATGCATTCTAGAGTATATATTCTTTGAGTATGTTGGAGTTAATTGACTAGCTTCGACTTTTGGAAAGCCCTTTTGCGCCTTGGCCGATGTTTTGAGAAGGTTTGTTTGAATGAAGAGCAGCTAACAGATCATAATCACCATCGTTGGCTGGAAACGCTCTTGATTGGAGGTTGGAAACAGTGAAGAGTATTCGTCGGTTCGCAACGCTTTATCTTTGGAGAAATGAGAGCATTGCCTAAGAAAGCAGATGTAAGCTTCTCTTTACGAGAATAGTCTAGCTAAGCCTAAGTGTAAAGTCTTACCATCCCAGAAACACACCCACATTCATTACAAACCAAACCTCGATTCAACGAAGCTCGTATCAAAACACCACAAGAAACATCTCCAACCGGTCTACCCGCGATCCGGTTTCGCACCCACCACAATCCAAACAAACCCCCAAACAACCCCAATCAATAAACCTTATTAACTCCCTTCACTCTCCCCACATTCCCCTTCGCATCCACGCCCAACCAATCCCTCATCTCAGGACTCAATGTCCTCTTCGTCTCCTCACTCAGACCCGCCGCCCAATTAACCTGGCCTCTTAGAAACGGCGCATTATACGCTCCAAACAACAACGCTCTGTCTTGGTCTTTTGTTATGTTCTTGCCGGATGTATGCCAGATGCGGCCTTCCATGCAGATAATGGAACCCGCTTTTGCTTCAAAGGGGACGAGTTTTGTTTCTGCGTCTGCGGGGATGTCGTGTTTGGTATGCCATTTGTGAGAGCCGGGGATGTAGAGCGTCGAGCCGTTTGAGAAGGTGGCGTCGGTGAGACACCTGTGTTTGGTGTTAGTCAGGGAGCTTTTGTTTTTCGTTGGCAAATATGTGTAGTAGATATTTATCTTATAGATAAGTGGTTTGGATTGGTTTGGATTTGTTCTGGAACGTACCAGATGACGTTTAATCCCCATGGCTTCACCCACGGATCCGGACACTGCAAACTCAAATCACTATGCAATCCCCGCTCCCTGGCCTCGCAATATTCGCCGTGAAGTTACTAATTAGGAAATCTTCGCCCAGCAGACCTTGCACCATGCTGACAGCCGTCGGATGCGCGATCAAGTCGCGGAACATCTCGTCGAGCTCCATGAGATAGAATACGCGGACATTGCTGGAGTTGGGGTCTAGGTGTGGGAGATAGGTGTCGGTTCCTCGTCGACGCGATTCCTCGGCTGCGGCCCAGAGGCGGGTGAGTGCTTCTTGGGCTTTTGAAGGGGGGAGGACGTCGGGGATTATGCAGAAGCCTTCGGTGAGGAGTTGGGTTTGGAAGGGGTTTAAGTCGCGGTTTTGCGCTTCGGGGAACTTTGTGGATGCCATTAATGTTCACAAGTTTGTATCTTTCTTCTTATTAATTGATCTTTCGTCTCAATGTTGTTTCTTTGGCTTTTGTATTCTTAGTATTTAGGTTGTGCTACGTTTGATATATTCAAATGGTCTTTCTGACGTGTGGGAATAGAGCCCTGAGTCGTTGATAGTGAGTTTATGAGCTTTACCGAGGATTCTAGACAAGTGGAGAGGAGTACTGGACTACTCCCCCACTTTATGCTACTACCGTTTTGGGTGACGGCGGGGAAAGATCTGGGGTAGCGTGACAAGAGCTGCGCATCCTAAATGAAGTCTTCCGGAAATAATACTCCTTGTGGTCTATCCTTCGTCAGATTTTGCTGACTGTGGGTGTTGGTAAGTGTCTCTTGCTGCTGATATCCCGGATAGTTCAGGAATTGCATCTGAGTTGCAGTTTGGATGGTTTTGTTTGGCAGACATTGACATTGAGTTCGATATCTTGTGATGAGGTAGAAGTTTGTCTATTATGTTTTATCATCTCATTGAAGCATGCATGATTTTAAATGAATACAGTGTTGTTCATCTTAGAATTTCAAGCCATGACAGTACCCAGTATATATCGCTAGCTACTATCTCTCTCACTGAACCCCTACCCCGGCCCTTGATATTAACTCAATGAATCCTATTACCTCATTCTCTGATTCTAAACAATGAATTTTCCGTATAGTATGTCCACTCTACTAGTCCCTAAGGATACCTCAATTCTCAATGAACATCTCCCTTAGAGCACATCACCACCCCAAAAACCAAGCACTTTTCTCTTTATCCTAAGCATAAGTCAAGTAAAACCACTTTAATAAATGGTCAAGCATTCGCTGAAGTAAGGGGAACTCCGCGCATTGACAACAATTCTGACGAAGCTGTCAGCTTTCGACGACTGCCTCAATCTACCCAGAGGTGCGCCACATAGTGATAGATATCCTGACAGTTCCCCATAAAACGGCAGATACATGGCCGCCTCATTATTCTGCATTGAGAGACTGGGCCCGAACATCTCATAACAGAACAAGGTGTTGGGATGCTATGTGAAAGTCGACTGGAGCAAATGTCGGAATCGGATAGAGCAACCGGGAATGGAACCGAGCATGTACTCGGACCACTATTCCGATTGGACGTACCCATGAGAACTGTTTCTTAAAGTATCCTACATCCAACTAGGACAGTCCATTGCATAGCTAAAATCTCAATTAAAAAGGACGGCTTGGTGTAGCTTACATCTGATTGGTAGGTACTGAATTTTTCTCTTGCCCCGCATATCAGCTCAGTTGTTACCTTCGGCCTCCCTATCCGAGATGGATGCTAAAAGCACACGAAGTATAAAGCTGCGCATGCTATCAGTGTACTGAGTACTAGATACACTTTGTTGGGTAGCCATTAGTATACAATCGTTTCTGTCGTCTGCTACGTTAAAATGGCAACCCTGCAAGGCAAAAACGCTATCGTTACAGGCGGCTCACGCGGTATCGGCCGAGGCATAGCCCTTGAACTCGCTGCTCGAGGTGCAAACGTCCTTATTACATACGCAAGCGCGGGAGCGCAGGCAAAAGAAGTGTGTCAGGAGATAGAGAAATCAGGTGTTCAGAGTCTAGCAGTCTCCGCGACAGGATCCGATGCAGCCGCCCCAAAAGCAATTGTGGAAGCAGTCGTCAAGAAATGGGGTGTAATTGATATCATTGTCAATAACGCTGCCACCGGCGGCGACTTTGGACTCCTGGAGACGACAGAAGAACGATTCGAAACTCTGGTAACTACCAATCTGCGCTTCCCGCTGTTTCTGATTAAAGAAGCCGTACCCTATTTTGGACGCGCACCACGGATTGTCAATATGTCGAGCATTTACGCAAGAAGCGGCCATTCCGGAGTTCTGGTCTACTCAGCATGTAAAGGGTTTATGGAGTCTGCAACGCGATCGTTGGCACGAGAGTTGGGCCATAAGTACAATGCGACTGTCAATTGTGTCAACCCCGGCCCGGTGAACACGGATCTTTGGGCAAAGGCAATTGAAGATCCAAAGTGCGAGGAGGAATGGAGGGCTCCTGTTCAAGAAACGCCGGCGGCCCCTCGGGTGGCAGAACCGCATGAAATTGCACATGTCGTTGCTTTTCTATGCGATGAACGAACGAATTGGACGACCGGAAGCGTTGTAAATGCGAATGGCGGGATGCTGTTTGTGTAAGATCAAGTACAGTGGAGTGTTGAAGGCTCATGTGCAATCCTGGTATCCTCCATGTATTCTGTAAACGCGACGTGATGCAGTTGTTGTATGCGTCACAAAAAAATACTTCTTTTCGTTCAATGTAGTACCTGCATGAATAGAATCAAGTGTAGCAATTAATTCGCGCATGAACCTACAGTTTCTAGTGCCGGCGCATCAATACATAATGTAGAAAGTATCGATCTATAAAGTCTATTATCCTAGCTAGGACTAAGTTTCTACCATGGGTAATTAACTTTCTAGTTCTTTAGAAGTTTACCTATTCTATATTCTTAGATCTATTAATTATTTGAGATATCGAGTCGAAGTGCGGAGATTCCAAACATATCACCACTCAAAACACCACGCACTTTTCTCTCTATCCTAATTATATGCCAGGTAAGACCACTTTCGCTATCCAAGATAAATCCCATGAGAGCATACCACAGAAACGACAATGAGATATAACTTAATAGCCTCTCCGATTCCTGATTGTCCCTTGATGCGAGCGTTGATGAAGCTCAACTGCATTGCGTCACTGCTAGATTCACCCTTGAAAAAAATATAAGGTAGAGAACGCGTGATATCTCTTTGCTCATTATAATGCGATAAAAAGCTTTCTTGATTCTTTACATAACTTAGGAAGTTCATCTTATACACGTACCACTGTACCACTCCTACTTTCCAGACAGCTCCAAAGCTAAATATGGGGCAAGAAATACAAAACCTTTCTTATGGTCGCCAATGTGCGTGGTTTTTGCATTTCGCATGCCAGAATTTCAGGAATTTTCCATCGTGACTGATACATCAAGTCGATTTTTATTACGCTGTCTAGTCAGCCATGACTTGCATCTAGGACAATTCTGCAATATAGCCCGCTCAGGTAGAACTTGGATGCTCGTGTTGTAGCGATGCTGGACTCTTATTTCCTCCTGCAGCCGAATAACAGGGAAAGGGAATATTTCGTTGGAAATAAAGCTCATTCGAATGTTTCCCCCGCCTGATTATCTTGCATGTATAGCGTCACTAAAATATCCAAGATTCAGGACAGGAATGTGCTTCCCACCGGATGGATAGAATCCTCGTTTCGTTTTCTCTTCCCCCTGCGATGCCGTGAAAAACTCGCTGGTCCACACGACGTCATGACAAGGCGCAAGACGCGCTCACTAGTAGCCAGGCATGCGCCGTTATATGGGCACATAGCACTATTCGGCATGCACCTGAACAATTAGTTCATTGCGCACTACTTTTGCCGGCGATGGTCTAGGTGGTGCAGAGCTTGATCCTGACAGTCGTTTCCTAATTTTATCCACAATCCAAGATGTTTCTTCGCAGACACTAGCATTATTCTCTACATTGGAATCGAAGAATCAACTAAACAATCTCGGCGTCCTGTGTCCTCGCAAGAGAAGCTCGAGGAGAAATTTCTCCGTACAGAGTGCGGGAGGGAAAACCTAGCACTTGAATACAGTCGGTCGGGACAGATCGGAAACGCGCAAATGTATCGGTTTAACGAGGTATATTACGAACAGGTATCCCGAGAATGTGGGTGTGAGTTATGTACATGGGAGGGAGGTAGATGAGCTAGGGGCTCGACGGTGTGGTGGCGATTGCAGACTAGATGGGCATTAGCTTGGGTATTTCCATACTGTAGTATGATATTGTGTGGAGCATAAAGTCTGATTGACTACGCTCAAGCTGTGATGGCTTTTCCCCCTCCTTCTGTTCGCGTGTTTGTGTTTTTGTGTGTGCATGTGTACGCGTGTGGGACGGGACAGCATGGGTGATGCGCGATTATTGCTTCGTGATACAGTGAGAGGTCTGCTGGACGCATGTTGAGTCTTCCAGTCGGCTGTTTATCTCGTGTGGAATACTTGTAGGCGGTAGGGGGAGGTTGGGGGTAGGTCTGTAGGCTCTGGGTAGTTTTCGTGCCAGTTCTCGGAGTGCACTTAACATCTTATGCTGTATCTAGGCGTAGAAGGAGTTCAGTGCGATGTGCTACCTCTTTGATATGAGTTTTGGGTTGTGGTGCGTTCAGGGTGTATACGTGTCGATGGTGGATGCCGCTGGCGGCCCCTTGGAGAGATGTGTGCTAGACGAAGGCGGGCCTGTGCCGTCAATTGACTGCTGTAGCAACATTTAAACGGCCTAGTAGAAGTTATTCGATGATGTAGTGTGATAAATAGTCTCTACTGATGGTTGTGAGGCGTGTAAAAGAATCTGCGCAAAGTTGTTGGTGTGGAGTGATGAATGGAACATCCAATATGGCTTGGTCGCCCAACCCACACAATCGCGGTAATTTCCGAGTTAGCACATATTAAATTAAATACATAGCATAACTTTAGATGATGCTGTGATTGAAAGAGGCAGCACATGGTTCTCTTCGGATACATTCGCGAAGTTTTCGTTTTGATATAGCCAAAGCTTTTGGGATTGTTTTCGGTTCAACTGCCTCCTTGGTAGAACCATCTTGAATATACACTAATATTGGCTGTTTAGGCTCAGAAATCAATGCCCAGAAGTCGGTGCAGAGGGTCGCAAAGAGAAGGTGTGAAGTGAGGGTTTGGCTAAGTAGAAAATTACTAAGATGATGTAGAAAGCTTCAAGTGAGCGCCACACGTCCTATTGTAAGCGTTTCCATTGCTAGCGGAGCAAAATACCAGAGATAGAGACGAGAAACATTGCGCGTCCTTTTCTGCAAAGCAGGCTCTTAGTGATCGGGAACTGGAAACACATCGTGAAAAAAATGTGATTGGCTCGGGGATTTCTCCCGAGTGTGAGACATGACTTAAGCCATCAGGCAGTAAACCCATCTGCATCCGAGCATCACCTCTACCAGTGGGGACTGCAGTACTTATTATCTTTGAAATTCGCTTATCACAAAACCCGATCAAATCTTTCTGCACCAGGCCCTTCGAAACCTGTTTCTTTTGCAGAAGGCTATGCATCACTGACCAATATAGGATCCCCAAAGTGCCAAGTGCTTACCATTACTAGTTCTTGCATGCCCCAAAAGGATTTATCATGCATCCGAAGTCAAGTCCCACCTGATGTATGTCGTGATTTTGCTGAAAATTGATCATCTCGAGGCTGATCTTCAAAGTTGACACAAAGCAGGTTTTGCAACAACGAGCAGCAGTTTGTACGTTTTTCTCAAACAGCAGTACGCTCAAGAGGACAGAGTAATATCTACCAAGCAGGATGTCATATGGCCGAACTATCAAGACAACCATCCTGAGGGAATTGCTATGCCTGCCCAGTTAGGATAAAAGTACTTGTGAAAATGGGTTGGCTATTCTAATAGCCTACCGTTAAAGATGGTAGAAACGGTCCACCGAGAACTGCGATAAGCGAGCCTTAACAGCAGGCCTTGAGCAGAGTCAAGTATGGACATGGCCGGGCCATCACTGATGGCTGTGTGGAAACTGACATTCAGTCGGAGATATCGGGTAATGAGAATACTAATCCAACAGGAAAAAGCCAGTCTCGGGCTTAGGGGACCCACGGAAATACCCACTCTACATCAGTTTCAGGCCCAGATTCTTCCCTTTTCATGACCCTTGATTAGTAATAAGCCCTCTTCTTGGTTGATATCCCATCCAAGTACATACGTAGACCCTCTGGAATACTTACGTCGTCATCTAGTGTATTTATAGATAGATGTAAAGATGCAGCTGATAAATAACTCCTTTGAGCACGCTCGTTCATGTTTTCCCAATTCTTGCGGGTTTTAGTTCGCGGCACTGTTTGATTGCCTCGGTGAAAATTGCCGTTAGTATTATGAGTGCGCCAAGCGCGACTCTGCCCCACTCCTTCGTGAGCGGCTATATTGACCGAGACAACTTTGGATGGATGTTATTCGGTCTTTATTCTTGTCTATCACGGGGTTGCGGCATGTTATGACGTAGGTCTCGGATATTTGCTGAACGTGTCAGAGTTTGAGAGAGAATCGGCGTACAATGCCGACAGCATGGTGTAGTTCTTTAAAACTGAGTGCAGATAAAGAGATGGCTTTAACAATTTTATCTTTGTTTTGTGAAGAGCAGAGACCCAAAATCACTTCAACAAGGGGCCTCACATCGTGATCTCTGCTTCTCGTTGCCAAAGTGTGGGAAGTCTTGACTCGCCTCCCGCCTCATTTTGTGATCAATTACCTAGATTGTTGGCTTCAGGAACGCCGCAAAATTTGCAAAACTGGGTTGAAATGAGAAAACACTTACCTGAGAGCGCCTCCTTTGTCGCTCTGTCGCTTGTCCAGACACTCTCCTTTTGGGACTTAACAGGGTTCAAGCAGATCGAGTGCAAGATCTCCACAGAATTTTGATCCTGGGGCCTCAAACTGCTTCTGGCTGAGAGTGATGTCTGAAGTCTCCAGCCGGTTTGGGAGCGGGTGCGATTGGTCTGCGACTCCCCGCCGATGCAAGCCCACGAAAACAGAACCCTTCCCTTTCTTAAGCTCCAACATACCTTTCTCCCAGCATATAATTACACTCAACTCGGCCTCTGACAACAAGAGTCCCACAGTATCTCTGGATACTACTATTTACCCCCCAGGAAGTACACCGCAGCCCCTTTTGAAAGACGCTGGGCCCGAGGCGACCATGGACCCGACCCCCGCATCAATGGGACTTGACATTCCTCATGTACGTCCGCCCTCTTGGTTCTTTAAGTGCTACATAGATCTTACGATTCCGCAGGACATCAGTACAATTCCTCCCCTCGAAACTTACGTTGAGGGGAGCAGCGCGCCATTCTTGGACTCGGATCCAACCATTAATCCAGAAGATTTGACTGATACAGCACCATACAACGACCTGCCTGCTATCATGGATCTAGAGCCATTCCCAGAAGGACGAAGCGGCAACAACTTGCTCAATGATGGGACAGCGCCGTCGCCGAAGAAGACGAAATCCAAACCTGCCAGAAGGCGCCAGGTGGGTGAAGCTGAGCCGGACTCTGCACGGGAAATATATCTCGAGAGAAATAGGCAAGCAGCAAGCAGGTGTAGAAGCAAACAGAAAAAACAAGAAGAGGAGCTAGTGGAAACAGCCCGAACCATGGAGCGCAAAAACAAGGTTTTGAAGGCTGAGGTGGAGCTGCTGAGATCCGGCGTGCAGGAACTAATAGATCTTGCAGGACAGCACTCACACTGTCCCGATACCAGAATCAAGACGTATGTTCAGAGAGAAGCAGACAGGTTGGCTGCTACAGGCATCAACAACCCAATTCCTGGAGATGGCTCATCCGGGACAAGCTTAACACCTGAAAAGCCATTCAACTAGGTATGGTAGCTCATAGGCACTGGGAAATTATTTTGTACCGTGTCACAATACCATGAAGATCATGTGCTCTTCTCATTCCATTGTGAGTGGACAGGCTGAAACCCAGCCTGGTTCCGGGTGTTCAGGCGTCAAGCCGGGTTACCTATGTTGTGGTGCCGAGGATTCCGTTTGTTTGCTTTTGTGTGTAGAACCTCCTAAAGATTTTGTTTCCAGATAGCTAATGACTGATAAATAATGACATTCCCCATCACCAAATTCGATTCCGACATAGAACGTAGCACGAACCCACACTTTGTTGCAAAAAACTGCCACCGGACACTGCATCCCAAGAACGCTACCAGGAGAAAAGGCTAGCTATATAGAGCTTGACGATTTGAGTATGGTTAGCATCCTGGCTGGCACACAACACCGGTTTTAAGTGCTTTATCATTGACAACGATCAATACGGTGTTACATATCCCAGCTTTGTCGGTGCTTCTCTAGCCCGACTCATCACCCTTTTGCACTGAGTAGAGCTCACTAACGGCAAAATAATTTTTTGAGAGAAGCAAACTAGCACAGCATCATCAGACAGTGGCTTGGAGAAGAGGTGGGCTCATTCTGAAAGGGCCCGTGCAGATGACTTTTCTGCAACCAGCCACTTGAAGTTTGTCCGCGGAGCAAAGCTGGTCTCTCGGCTCACTTGTGCTCCCCCTGGCTCCATTTGCTCTTCATCACAAAATCAAAACAATCTTTTGACTCACTGATTTGCTCCCCTCCCTCTATCTATCCATGCAATATTGAGATGTATTCCGTCCGTATGCCCGCCATTGAAGTTACTGTGGAGTATTGATCGTTGGGGATTTATTTGCTCACCCCTCAGACAACGGCAATGTTGAGGGACGTGAGAAGGACCCAATATTGCTTCAATGAGCATTCCCAGTTATATCTAGGACTATACCTTAGGATTACCGCTCAGTGATGGATCAGGGACCTGAGCGCGGTCCAGCCTTGCCTTCCTTTTGATTCACCGAAGAGCCTCTCCATGCAGACCCGACGCATAACCTCGATGAATATTCCACACAAAGTGCCTCAATAACAATCATTACATACCAGGATTCTCATCATCTAATCCGCATTCAACGCTGCGTGATGCTTCACTCAGGTAAGTGTTATCAACAGTTTCTGGGTGCTAACTGCGAGCAGTCGCCTCTTCCTCGAGGATCTCGCATAACCGCTATCAAGCCATCTATTATCGAACATCCCCACTCTCGTTCCCAATCACTTTTCAAGATCCTGCCGTTGCCGTATATTGGGGTGAGCGACAGTAATCCGAAGCCGTCTCCCAACACGCCCCCGCCCGCTAACCGGTCGATATGACGCTGAACCCAATTTTCATACAAAGTAGAGATCTAGTCAGATCATGAATTGACCATGGAATGGCATACATCTCTGGTTTCAAACTTGATGCAAGACTATTTTGCCCTACCCGTATCGGATCGAGGGTCGGACAACGCACCGACGCGCGACAGAAGACTCCAGAGAAAGAAGAGGAAGATCAGGAAGACGATGAGGGCCGTATCAAGCAAGCTGATGGATGATAGAAGTGTGGTATGTTTGGTCAGGCAGATGGAGGCGATGTTCCCAAGCTTGCTACGCAGCCCGTCCTTGCATCCCAACCCTTGGGTGAGGTGAGGCTAGACAACCACAGGCCAGCAAGCAAGAAGACCCTCATTTTGAGCGGGAAACAGTACCAGAGGATAAGGAGAACCTATTGCCCAACGTACAGAGGGCCGAATCCAAGTCAAGGGGCCCCGAGCCTCTTACGGACCGGGTAACCTCCGCACAATAAGGGCAAAAGAAGCTATGTGTATTATACGGAATCTTATTTGCTTCTAGGAATTCAGACATCTTCCATCCATCCCGCTTTGAAGACGGTGTTGACGCCTTCCAATGCTGAACTTAGCGAATTCCCTGCGGGACGAGATGCACGATGAGTTGAGCACAGGATCAACGCGAAATCACTCATGACGGAAACAAGACACCAAGCTCCTCAATATGTATGTTAGGAGTTTCTCATGAGTTGAATTGAGTGTAGAATACTGCTATCGCAACTCCATATCGCACTTCCTAAGTGTATACTTCAGACCTCCCCACTTTCAATGCCTTCTCTATTAAAGGATGTTGAGTTGTCTAGGACGCTTACCGCAGTTATTCTATACGGATGATATCTAACTTATGAATGCCTTGAGCTGAGTTGACGGTGGCTATCGGGCTGTGCGAATCCGAGTCACGCTCCATCACTAGTTGTCCTTGTCAGGCTTCCTTACGCTATATAAAGGAATGGCGTAATCTCTAAAATCGACCTATATGACTGAAATGCGACTCACATCGTAGGAACAATGCCACTTAGACTTAGCCGTTGCATGGAGTAGAATAGCTATCAGAGATAAAAAAAAAAAAGGAGATATCCAACCCTGCATACATCGCATCACGTATAGAGAAACAAGAACCTGTAGACACATCTAAGACTCGAGGTAAGTAGGATGGCCTCACAATCCGTGATTGGCTCCACTGTCTAACCGATCACGAAATATCCGTCTAGCCAAGACCGTATACAGCGTATTCACTCTCCGCTGCGGACGCTAGGACTGATTTAGATGGGAGACTGGAGGATAGGTATAAAGCTAGGCTAGTTTCCGGGCAAAGATCTAGTCTTCCGTCGTCCAGACATACTCAAAGAAATACTTTTAAACGCCTCTAAATAAAACATATATACGCCTTAACAACAGTATTCCTCAGAACTCATATTCACTTATTAAACAAAGAAAGACCGAAAGAAAAGCGCACACCCTAACCTCCTTCCCTCCTCTCCAACCTCGCTGTAATAATCTGTATCGGCCAAATCAACCACTTCTGCAACTCGGGCTTCCCCACCAAAACCTTCTGCGTCGCCGTCGAAATGCGTTCGGGCCACTCCCCTACCCACCACGCATCCCTCGTCGACGCCAACAGCGCCGCAAAATACGCAACAAGCACGCACGCCACCGGATTTTGCACAGCCATCAGATGAAGAAAGTGATCCGACACCATAGCCGGCCACAGAAACGTAACCAAATACTCATCTCCATCCGGGGTGAGTTTGCGGAGGCGCTTGAATGTCGTGTGGAGTGCGTCGATGGCGGACATACAGGCTTGCTTGTCGGCGGGGTCGAGGAGGAGGTTGCTGATTTCGGAGAGTTCCAGGATTTCCGGGACTGTGTCGTTCACGGAGAGGTTGTCGAGTGTCTCGATGTATGCGAGGTCTACCATTTGGGTGAAGATTTTGGTGGATTGGTAGTTCTCGCCGTGGGGCTCCATGACGACTCGCACGCCTTGGAGAAGTCGGAAGCAGTGGTGTAGTGCGGCGATCGGATCTTCTGGCCGCTCGAGTTGCGCGGAGCCGAGATGGTATGTTACTAGGGTGGAGGAGAGGACAAACATGGGCATGGCCAGTTCATTATTCGCTTTATGCAGGTTGTTTTTGTAGGGTATGAGAGCCCGGCTGATATGTGAGTCGGCTTGTGAAAGGAGGCTTTGTCTGTCTGATCGAGGGTCCGACGTAGCCTTGTGGACGGCAGAGAGGGCAAGGATACCATGGAGTACAAATGGGTGCTCGAACGCAATCTCTATCAAATCATTCTGCCAAAGAAGATGTTTCGATGGGAGATTCGGATGTAGCGACTTGGCCCCTTTCGTCGTCCAGTGATGAAGGAGTCGTAGATCGACGATGCAAAGTGTGGATTCCAGGCCAGCACCAGCGCTGCCGGCCGATCCAACGTGGTGATGCTCATTGGTTGCCGATATTGGAGTGTCCGGGGACTTTGGAGATGCCGCTGAGTAGCTGTCCGGAATGATGGGCCAGTTGCAGTGAATATCTAAGCGTACACAATTTCCGCAACGTGGTTTTGCCTCATTGCACTGGGAATATGATTAGACAAGGAGCCGCTTTGGCAGCATCGGACGAGGGTGGGTGTGATGGGAACATGCTATAGTATCATTTAGGACTGTGAACTGATAGCAGTACATGCAAAGCAAATTGAAAATATTCCGATTGGTATATTGGGTAGGGGTAGGGGTACGGTCGTGGTAGATATAAAGCACGTGAGTGCAAAGTTGACATCAAAAACTCACTTTTGTGTGGCGCTGCTTACACTGAAGGCAACCCTTTCGAGATTTGGTATGCGTCTTACGCTTTGGAGTGCGCTCAGTCTTTTGGGCGGGCATTGTGATATGACTGTGTCACCGTAAGGGATGGGCTCAGCTGAGGAAGAGTTGAAGGTGCTGGGGAGCCGAGGATATTGTTTCTTTTTAACTATACCTAAAAAGGCCTAGCACACATTATGCTGTATATACTGATTTCTCTTTGTAGAATGATACGCTGGTGAAGCACTTTGGCTCAACTAAAACTGACGATCCATGCTATTTTTTGACGTGAACGGAGGTCGATCATGTAGATGTTCTGCCCTTTCACGCCCTTTTCTTCACATGGCGTTGAACTCTTTCCAAGCATCAAGACAACAAAAACTAATTGACTAGTTCATTCCATCTCCCAAAACAAAATTCCCTGAAATTCCAGCTAGTCCCATCACTCTACCATTTTACAAGCCATCAAACCCTTACACACAACCAACCTACTCCACCTTCTCCCAATACAAATTCGACTGCCACTTCTTCGCCTCATCCCTCCTCCAAATATGCAACGTCGTCTTCTTCCTCTTCCCCTCCCCACACGCCACGTCCTCTTCTGTAACAACATAATTCCTCAACTGCTCTGTCCCCACCATACTCGGAATATTCGCGACCGTAAGCGGACCATGCACCAGCGTGCCATTCGTGATCGTACTCCCCGCCTTCGCACTAACAGGCCCCGCATACGCCAACGTCTCCCGTCCGATGATGGCGTACTCGGCGTCAGTGCCATTCCCTGCGGAGGGCGGGAATGTTGGGCCTGAGGGCCGATTGGCGGGCAGGCTGGAGGCGAGATTTGCCGACATGAAGCCTGTGGCGTGGTAGGTTAATAGCCCGATTGGGTAGTTGCCTAGGTGCACTCTTTCTTCGGGGACGAGGTCGCCTAAGAGGTTGGTGCTGGGGATGGTTAGCTATGCGGGTTTAGAGTGGTGGTATGTGTGGGGTGGGTTGGGTTGGAGTGGGATGGGGAGGCTCACGGCGTGTTGTTTACGAGGAGCCAGGCGCCGCTGAGGGCGTTGGCGATGTCTTTCGGGAGCACCATTTTTTGTATTTGTCGTCCGGCACTTTAATCGAAAGCGTGTTCTAGAAACCCTTTCTTGAGAAATATTTTGAAAAGAGCAAGTGTCATCTACGCAGCGAAGCCCTCTCCATTTAACCTATTTCCATTTCATCCTTCAATCGCACATACCGAGTCTAGGCCCACACATACGAATTCCAGTTCCACAAACCCATCCATCTGCTTACTCCCCATCTCATATGCACAAGTCAAGTCAAGTACCGCGATCGCAAATTCAGCCTAGCAAGGCAAGAGTTTCGCCAGCGGTCTAGGCTACGCAAAATTACTCCTGCAAGGAAATAAATTGAAAGTGTGGTCAGAGGAGTACGAGTAGTGGGTTTGTGAGATCTTTTTGCAAGGTGTGGGATCGGTGAGTGAAGCGAATCTCGCTCTTACGTACATGACATTTAGGTAGGGTGTTGCATGGGTGAGGGTTATTTGCCGATTGTTGAAGGGATGGAGAACTGGAAGACAAGATAGGTTTTTATGTGTGGGCTATGGCTAAGATGGATGCAAGAGCTGAGCTGCTCGGTGGATATTCATTACTGTACTGGGCATATACTGAGTAGTGTATGTACTTAGTGGAACTGGTGGAAATGGCAGAACCGCAACCGACCGCTTTACATGTAAGTAAGCCCGACCAATACAATCAATCATCACATCAGCACGCCCTGCAAAAAGACCAAGCAATTTTCTCGCATCCTAGTCGCTCCCAGGCAGGCTACGACGAACGTAGCCAGGGGTAGCACGGATATAGTGAATTTTCAGCCCTACCACTCTACTACATACCACAGCAGAGGACAGGACACTCACCCACTCACTACATTTAAGCGACGAAAAACCACCACCCATCCAGCCCACCCACCCAAAGCAGTAATCCATTGTCATGTTACCACAAAGACAAGGCAAGGGCAGACTGAATCTCACCCACCCGCTCAACCAACCAACTAATCAATCAAGTCATGAAAAAAGAACCCATTCAATCAGAAATTCAGAACGCCCCGTAACGCCGGCTAAATGCTTACATGCCATCGCGCTTCTCTCCTACATTCGCAACTTCTAGCTGCGCAACCCCAACGTCTTTTTCCTGTATACCGCTATCGATAGACGCTTTTCTCGCGACGTCTTCGCTCGGGTCGAGCAGAATAGGTTTGCCAGTGAGCTGGGCCCAGACTGCCTTATGGATAGGCTTCATGAACAGCGCGTCCATTTCCTCAAGCGTAATACCCTTGGTCTCAGGCACGAAGAAGAAACTCCAGATTCCCATTCCGACGAGCACGGCTGCGAAGAAGAAGTACGCGCCGTAGCCGAGATCGGATATCATGTAGGGAGTGCTGCGTGCAATAATGAAGGAGCCGAGCCAGGTGTCGGCGGTAGTGATGGAGACGCAGAGCATGCGGATGTCGAGAGGGAAGATTTCGGACGCGTAGGTCCAGGTTATGCCTTGCCATGTTGCGCAGATTATGAAGGCGTTGATGTAGACGCACACCATGGCTAGGTAGCCCCAGCCGTCGCGGTTGATGTCGCCGCGTAGAGCTGCGGCGGCGGGATCAGCACGCATCACGTATCCGCCAATATACCACATGGGGATGCAGCCCAGTGCGGCGCCCCAGATGAGTCCTTTTCGTCGGCCGACTTTTTCGACGACGACGAAGGTAAAGGTTATCATGCCGAGTGTTTTGGCGATGCCATAGAAGCCGGTGGAGAAGAGCTTCAGGGAAGTGCCTGAGATACCGAGGGTCTCGAAGATACGGGGCGCATAGCTATTTTTCATTGTTAGTATTTTGGCATATTTTTGAGTTGGTAGGGCGGAGAATTAGCTTACTATGTAATGATGTTTACCTATGTATCGTTAGCATTTGAGTTATTATTACCCATGATGGAAAGAAACACTACTCACCCCCGTAAAAGACTGAAGGAACATGAGCGCCATGCCGATGCCCATACGATTCCTCGTACCCTTTTGGAACAGCTTCATAAACTGCTGCTTCTTGCTCAATCGCATCGTACTGCGCTCCTCAACCTGTGCGCGAATTTCGCTCATCTCATGAAGGATGTATTCATGTGATGCAGGCAGGCCCCGCAACGTAGTCAAGATGCGTTCTGCGCCCTCGAAATTGTCCCCTCTGGCTAACCAACGAGGCGACTCTGGACACCAGAACATGCCTAGGAAGAGGAGGACACCGGGGACGAGCTGGATGGCGAGCGGAATGATCCATTGGGATTGCTTTCTTACATCGACAGTTCGATCCGTTGCGTAGTTGATCCAGAAACCAAGCATACCTCCGCCCTGTGAGGCAATCTCAAAGATACCTACGAGACGACCTCGAATGGAAGGAGGCGCTACCTCGGCGATGTAGACGGGCACTGTTAGAGAGGAGGCACCAATGCCCAAGCCGGCAATGGCTCTGCCGCCGTAAATAAGGTTAAGGTTGCCCTGGGCAGCAGTCATGAGAGTGCCGCCGAGTAGAAAGACGAGTGCAGCCATCATGACTGTCTTTTTTCGGCCGATTTTCTCAGCAATGGGGAAGGTGAGTAGTGCGCCAAAGAAGCATCCAGCCTAGGTCATATATCAGCAACCATCATATGAAAGCAAAAGAACAACACCATACCTGAAAAGTAGACACAATGTTACCCTGAATAGTATCACGCTGGCCCTTTGAAACCTCATCCATACGGAAATCACGTTGAAAGGAGTTGAGCGCCATAGTGCCGCCAATAACGGCAGTATCATAGCCCACTGCAAAGAACAAGTCAGACTATCAAAAATCCAGAAAACGAACTTCTCTCGAGGGTGTCTAAAGAGCACATACTAGCAAGAGCAGACATGGACGCCACCAGAGCAATAAGATGAATCCGCCAATTGCGGACCTCTGGGGGGTCCAGAGTCCCGGAAGCGTGAGTATTCCAGCCCATATCACTACGAAGCGTGTATCGAACAGACGTATACCTAGATGATCTAGAAAGAACAAAGCGTTCCAAAAACCCAAAAAAGGTCTCAGAAAAAAATAGTAATAATGTAACAATCAAGGGACCCAAGCCCACTCTTTATGTTCATCGCTCTTCTCCCCGGAGGAGGACAAGACAACACTGCAACCCCCCCGTGCGCACCCCCCATGCTTGCCACACCAGCACCGGCGCAAGAGTCATGAAAAAACCCTGGAGAAGGATATGCCACTATGCTCAACTCATGGGTGTTAGTTCCCACCTTCAACATCCGTAGCATCTGCCAAGGTGCCACGGCGCGGGGAACATCTCACGAGGGTGTTATGCCACCTTCTGTAAGCGGGCAACCCGTTGCGCATCCGCGCCGCAACAAGGCATTCGCGTCTCGGCGGCAAAGCTTGGCAAGTCGGAATGTGCGATGTTTGCGCGGAAGGCCGCAGAGGTCGGAGAGGGTCGCGGAGGGGGGCTGACCGTGTGATAGGCGGGATGAGGTGTGAAGGATGCTTGGCAAGCCGTCCGAAGGCTTGAGGAGTCAAGAGGGGGATTAAGCGATTGGGCTTGCGGGAGGCAAAGGGCCACTGACGCTGTGGCGGCTTGGGAGTGTATGGTGTGTATCTATTGAGGTTTGGTGTGCGGGAAGGATTACTTTCCTCTAGCAAAGACACAAGACAAGCACACAAGAAACACCAAGGTTGGCCTTGCGCTGGCTTGTAAGAAAATGGCGCGAGCGACGGCGTGATTTTCGGGCTTGGTTGTGGTGGGCTTGAGTAAGTATCAATTGATGACTTTCTTGTCGACTAGACTATCCTGGGAGCTAAGGTAGGAATTTGTAGAGAGCGATTTCGGGGTCTAATAGCGTTAATTGTGGAGTCGGACGTGGAGTCTTGAGAGCGGGTGCGGGGAGGCGGGGGCGGGGATGATAGATGTCAGAGTTTCTGAGTTTCTGGATACCAGGTACGCAGAACGGTTTCTCCATATCTTTGTAACGTTTATTTGCATGAAATTGAAACCGCTACAATTGATGTTCACATTCGCTTCAAAGCCACCCATAGATATACCAGACAGATAATCACAACCACTGCATCCCCACTCCACTCCACTCTACTCCCTTCCTCTTACAAAACACCCCATTGCCAACCCCAACCCCAGACCAAACAACCAACCCATACCAAACCAAACACAAACCACCCCTCTCCCTGCTGACACCACAACCACGCCATACCAAGTACAACCCTCCCACCATCTAACTTAATCCCTCCAACCCGGTTCTACACGCCCATCACCTATCACACATTCCATTCCCCACGGGGAAAACCGTCAACCAACCACCACACCTCGCATTCCGCTCACCCTCAATAGGAAACTTACCCTTGCCCAGCCCTCCTCGTCGCGAGGCCCACCAGCATGCCAATCCAACCGGCGTCTTAGCCTCCTCACAAACATGCATACCAGCGGAACAAAATACCTAACCCAGACGTGCCTCAGACTCACAAAACCCATGCAATGCTCACTACACAGCCTCAGCCAACCCCCCACCCCCCCAATCTCAATTCGTCTTTTCTGGAAAATAGATTCACTTACTTGCTTGGGATTCTGCGTGATTGGTCGCGTGGGCTCCGATTTTGCCCGCAAAGCATGTTCAGTTCAGTTTGTGGCGGTCTCAACAAGAGGGGTGGAATAGTGTAGCCAAGACGGGTGACGGACTGGGACTGGGTAGTGGCTGTTGCTAGTGGCTTTTTGAACATGCCTTATGTTCACGACCACTGCTCTGTACACAAGTAACAATAATTTGATACCGAATAATCAAGTGAATGAATCATTCAATCGATACCCTAAGCTGATCCTTCACCAGACGCTCTCGTATCCAGGGTATAATGTACTATTCAAAAGACCAAAACCCAAAGCAATAAGCCCAAGACGCCTTTGCCCATGTCCGTTCTCATCTATCGTAAGAGTAGCAAACAATGCCAATCTTAGGGGTCCGCCTTTGCAGTAGCATCCTTGGCATCCTCCTTGTTGATAATGACAAAGTCGTCCTCTGCCTCTCCCGTCTTCTGCTTCTTCGATGAAGTGTCCTCGGCGGTCTTGGGCTCGGCGGTGGGAACTTCAGGGAGTTTGGACGCTAGCTCTGTCGCTTCGTCCGGTTTCTCTTCGGACTTCTCTTCAGCTCTCTCTTCAGGCAACTCTTCGGGTTTCTCCTCGGATTTCTCTGCTGGGGTCTCTTCCGCGGCCGGTGGTGCAGGAGGGAAGTACTTTCTATAGATACACAATTAGCAAGTCGTCAATCTCGCGGGGTAAGCTAAAAAGAGAAACTGGGGTAACGCACGGGATGTTCGCAAAGTAAGCATCTTCGTCTTTCTCTAAGAAATTGCAAAAGATGATCTTCTCCAATGTGTCTCCCCTTCCCTCAGCCAAGAACTGGCGCGTTGTCTCCAGTGCAACCTCACTCGCTTCTCGACTCGGGTAACCGTAGATACCAGTGCTCAGAGCAGGGAAGGCGATGCTCTTGAGTCCATGTATGACTGCAATATCGAGGCTCCTCCGGTAGCAACCTGACAGTAGCTCAGAATGGCGGTTCTGTGGCTTCGTCTTCCAGTATATCGGTCCCACAGCGTGGATGACCTTCTTAGCAGGCAGTCTGTAGCCTTCTGTAATTTTAGCGCTCCCGGTCGGGCAGCCATCAAGTGTTTCGCATTCTCGAACGAGCTCAGGGCCAGCTGCACGATGGATAGCGCCATCAACGCCGCCGCCGCCAAGCAGAGAGTTGTTGGCGGCATTGACGATAGCGTCGACAGCAAGGGTTGTGATGTCCTGGCGAATCACAGAGATCTTGTCGTTGTATTCGGCGGAGGGTTTGTACAAGGGCTCGCCGTCAATGGGGGTAATGTGCTTCACCTTGTACAATAGGCTTAGAGTTGGCAGTTCGGCCGCGGGGATTGAAGCCATGATGTGGAAGGTTCGTCTCTGTTGGTTGCGGTATAGTCTGTTCGGAGCTAAGAGGAGGCTTCGAGGAGCATTTATACGTATCATGAACAAAAGCCTCGAGGTGTTGTTGGGCGGTGCAGCCGAGAGGATCTGGAGAAGCTGTCTGTGGTCGTGACCAGGCGGGGCGAGAAAGGTACAGAACAGGAGCTTGGGCCACTTCGTTACTTGGGAGCAGCCTCAGTGGCGTCCACCTGGAAGTCACTCGTATTTCACTCACATCTGGTCCGAGCAAGGTTACTCAAGCAACATGCAACAATTCCCTCACAGCTCAACACTTGACTCCCTTGGCTTCTGCGCATGAACAATTTACCTTCGGGATCTCGGCCGCACAGCAGCACAGCAGCATCGCTTCTTTGCGCAATTGTTAACAGCAACCTCGAAGAGCAGTACTTCAAGTACCGTGACTACCTAGAGCCGACACATTGGACTTAAGCTCCGAGCATGTCAAGCATACAAATTTTTATCCGGTCCTCATCATGGCGTGTTGTACCCCCAGACCTCGTACGAGAGGAAGAGTCTTTACCCCCACCAGCACACGCTGAAAGAATCCCTCGAACCCGTCCGGTTTCCTTGTCATTCTGGACCGCTTGCGCGCTTCCCAACAGCAACGGCAGGACACCAGCGCATTTTAGAAATTCACTTTCGCATGTATAACCAGGTCTCAAGAGTGTTTCCATCAATATCGCGCACGTTTCCATGTTTACGATCCAGCAACCAAACCAAATGCCAACAACGTCTGCATGCACGAGATGACAATACTCAAGAAATTGTTAAACCTGCTTGGCCAATCAGTTGAAATGGCATGATTACTATCCTCACCTTATTTTCTTACTTCTTACAGTTGTGTTTCACTTCTACCGTCAAGAAATACTAAGTGCCGCTGGCTGTTCCCGTGACCTAGAACCGAGGCCCTCGGCTGCCCCACAACTCTCTGCGCCCCGGCATATCGTAACTCGGAGCCTCCGCATATCAACTCCGCATATTTTCACCTCCGCATATCCTTTCCTCTTCGTTCTTTCACACTCCAACGTTCCTCTTCACATCCCATCTCTTCCAATTAATCTACTGCAGATAGCCATCCAAGATGACAGAACGTCTCAAGTCCATTGTCTCCCACATCTCGCCCTCCAAGAGCGGCCTCGCTGCCATGTAAGCTCCGACTCCTGTCTCCTCCTTTGTTGTGCAAGACAACGTCAAACTCAATGGTATATAAAATGCATTTACTGATTGTTTACGCCTAGAACCACCAAGAACCCAGATGACATCGTCATTACCCTCGCTATCCGAACGCCCCTCGCGAAAGGACACAAGGGTGGCTTCAAGGACACTCCTCTTGATGGCATCATCGTCAAGCTCATGAAGCAGGTGGTTGCAAAGTCGAACTTGGATCCTGCACTTGTCGAGGATATCTGCTTGGGCAATGTCTCCGACGCAAAGGCAGCATACTACTGCCGTGCCGCCATGCTTGGCGCTGGCTTCCCCGTCACCACCGCCGGCTCCTCAGTCAACCGCTTCTGCAGCTCCGGTCTGAAGGCTGTCCAAGACATTGCCAACCAGATTGCAACCGGCGCCATTGAGGTTGGTCTCGCGATCGGTGCAGAGTCCATGACCCAGGGTGGTGACCGCCTTGAGCGACCTTTCTTCGACGAGATCCTCCAGAACCAAGACGCACGGGATTGCATGCAGCCTATGGGACAGACTTCAGAGAATGTGGGCAATGACTTCAACATTTCCCGTGAGAAGCAGGACCGATTTGCATGCGAATCATTCAGGAGGGCTGAGGTCGCTCAGAAGGCGGGATGGTTCGACGATGAAATTGTGCCCATCACGGTTCAGCTCAAAGACCCGAAGACGGGCGAGGAGAAGACAGTCACACTCACCAAGGATGAGGGCCCCCGATATGGTACAACCTTCGAGGCCCTTCAGAAGATCCGCCCAGCATTCATGCCCCATGGTGACAAATCGACTGGTGGAAACTCTTCCCAGGTCACTGATGGTGCGGCTGCTGTACTGCTCATGAAGCGATCCAAGGCCGAGGAGCTCGGTCAGCCCATCATGGGCAAGTTCGTCGGTGCTACCGTCGCAGGCCTTCCTCCCCGCATCATGGGTATCGGCCCCTCCGTCGCTATTCCCAAGCTACTCAAGCAGTTCAACATCAGCTTGGACGAGATTGACCTTATTGAAATCAACGAGGCATTTGCATCCATGGCTGTCTACTGCCTTGAGACCCTCAAGATCGACCACAACAAGCTCAACGTACGAGGTGGCGCCATCGCTCTTGGTCACCCGCTTGGATGCACCGGAGCCAGGCAGATTGTTACCGGACTGAGCGAGTGCAGGAGGCAAAAGAAGAAGATTCTTTTGACCTCGATGTGCATTGGCACGGGTCAGGGCATGGCTGGTCTGTTTGTCAACGAGCAGAATGTATAGGGTATGGTAATGTGGAATGAAAGCGTGATTTGAATCATTGTATACTGTACATCTTCTTCTTATATAGATTGAAAAAACAAAGTCAGATATTTGTTAACACGATATACACAGTTTCCATGTGATCCATGCCGGTTGAAATACACAACGTCAGGTTTGGTTTCGTGTTTTTCTATATGCAGGGGAGGAAATTTTCATCAAGATCACAATTCCACAATTTTCTTTTCGAATACATAGCATTTCGCCGACATACTATATTTCCGGCTTATTATCTTCTTGCTATACCTATTTATACCACCTACACGTCCGGCACGTGAACTCGCGTCCTTAGCGCTGCTGCCTGGCTGTGCTTCAGGCGTGCCGTCACTAGTCTCACTTTGATAAAAAGCTATTTCACTCCTTCTAAGCATCTTGACAACAATCACGACAAAACAAACTCTAAACTCTCATAACGTCTTTTTCTCCCTCATCAAAAGCGCAGTAACAGCACAGAAGTACAACAAAAACACAAACACAAGACTTTCTAGAGAACTTTTCGGTGTTGTGCATATCCAAGACGAGTGGTGGACGCTGGTGTCGAAGTTTGTCGAAGAGAACCCAACACCCAAAGGGACCTGGAAAACAATAAAATGGGCCAGAAACAATCACTGCTTCCTCAGCGCGCGGCGACGCCGGAGCAGGATGTTGATCCGGAGGAGAGGGCGAGGGAACAGGCTGAGGTAAGTTAAGTCTCTATAGAAAGTACTAGTATATACAGTACCTCCAATGTCTTCCTCCCATCCCAACCTCCTCCCACCCCAAAACCAAAAAAAAAAATACATACAAAACTCAATCCGCAATCTCGAATGTTGAATCTCAAATGAAATACGAAACACCGTCTAACACCCCCTGGAGATGAAGCAAAGAATGCGCGAAGCTGCCGAGAAGCGAGAAGCTGCGTATAAGCAAAAAAGCGGCAAGAAGACAGGGACAGGGACATCGGTGAATGGGAATACGAATGGGAATGGTGGTGTTGGTGCGTCTAGTAGGAAAGAAAGCGCGCTTGAGCAGGCGAGTAGAGAGAATAGGGGGTTTAGGGACTTAGATGCTCAGGAGGAGTTTAGGCGGTGGGATTGATTAAGTTTCTGGGGATGTTGGGGTGGGTATCAGATGCTTTATCCTTCACTGAGTATCATCACATGTACCCAAGTATAAGCCTCGCCTTGCGACAGGATACGCGCTTCTAGAGAAATATTAGAAGACTGGCACTATTTTTTGTTTGAGCTGGCCCATCACATCGGTTGTTGGTGAAGGTAGCAGCAGTACGAAAGGGTCGACCCAAGCGCTCCCTTGTACTAAAGTTTCCCGAACACTATAAAGGAATCCAACAAACGGAACCAAAATATTACAATATTCGAACCACTCGACACAAGCAACGCATGATGTATGCAGGCAATCCCACAGCAGACTGCTTCCTGAAAGAAAAATCAGTCAGTCTCCATAAATCCTAGCTGCACAGATTAAAGCGATTTATTTCCCGACGACATCTTTTTTCACAACGCCGTCGAGCCATCAAGGCACGATAGTTCTTTTTAAAAAAAAATAGTGCACGTAAATCTACCGCATCAAGGGATCCAGATGTAATGTGCGATATGCATGCCGAAAAGACATAAGTCTAGCTTCGAAACGTAGCTCGACAAGTAAGGAGACTCTATCCGTCGACAAGGGGTAAGTGCGAGTCGATGTTACCAGATCACACATCACATCACATCACATCACATGGACATAGGGCCCGCGACTCCGACTTCAGTGATGACATGCACATTGATCGGAACGAGACTAGAGGGGCAGCTTCATACTAGACTAGAGTGTGCTAAACTTTGTTTGCTCTTTGATGGTGGAGACGGAGGGAATGATATGGCACTAGTGCGTGGTATCTTGTGTGTAACGTGAAATGTGTATCGTGGTAGTACATGGGCATTCATTCCGTGCTACCTGTTCGCCCTTGAGTTGGGTGATGTTGGTGATCGCTGGGGAGGATAGGATGAAGTGCTGGAGCCCGTGGCGTTTGTGCTTAGTTCTAGAGGATAAGATGGTTAAGCTAGATCAAGCTTTGCCCAGATGCTGTATGGTGAGTGGCATAGGTATGGCTCGATGTGCAGAGAGTGGTCCTTGATTGGGATGTGAGATCCGGAAGCATGCTAAATGTATTTGTTCGCTTACTGTAGCATGTGGATGCATTCGGAATATTAAGAATAAAGTGTGTACAAGTATCTCAGCGCATACCCAATATCTAGCTAGCAGTGATCTATGCGAGCTCATGTGGTCGCTATGCTACCTCCACTCGAGGACTCGACCTGAGGAAGTAGACAAGGCACGATGTACACATATCAGCTGAGGAGAATACATATTTGCACCTAAAGGACTGGGCATTTGCTATTCCAGGAGTATCCTCTGGTTGATTGGCCAGTACGTCTAGTGGCTTAAATGACGGTGGCAACCCTTGGCGGGATTAGCACACAAAGCTAGCAAATGGTAGTGCTGCATGCTAATATGATGAAACGATTTAACTGTGCCTCGCCTTTTTGTTCGCTTAATCGACTCAATGGACTACGCGATGTTCATTGTTCTGGAACAAAGAATTGAGCACGAGGACACCTGAACGCGGACGAAAATCACTGAGAAGAAACGAAAGCAGAAAGGCGAAGAACACCAGCACCATGGCCTTCTAAATATTGAATGACCCATTATACCTCTGTATCATCTTGAATGGAGTTGTGGAATTGTCATGCAGGAGATATGCGTTGTTGGTCAGGTACATGCTTCTGTAGCTTAGCCATCGGCGTTCGCAGCCGACCTGAGAGCATCCCGCTAGTGCTTCTAGAACCCCGGAATTGGGAGCAGTACAAGGCTGAGATGCGGCTGAATCACCAAGCTTAGACGAAACAGGAATACAGCGATTGGTCATGGCGTTTACTTTTCAGATTCGGAGATGCCGTAAAGTTTTGTGGCTTGTGGATTTCCGCTGGTTGGCGATCTAGACAACGCATCGTGGAAATGCTGTGATGCCAAAGGAGGTCAATATAAAAAGGTTAAATGTACTTTTAATTTCATCCCGGCATACAATTCAATTCATTCTCAACTTTGACATTTTTTCTTAAAGTCCAGACTTGCAGGTTTCTTTTTCTCCACTTGCATTATTCTACAACTTCTGACGTTCTTTTGCCATTGCACACACAACCCAACCCGCAAATCCTCCAAATAATCCCACAATAAATCATCAAAAATGAAGCTCACGACTACCTTCGCAATCCTTTTCCAAGTTGTTCTCGCCCTCACCAAGGACTGCGACCGGCGTCCAGAAGACTGCGCTATCGATGCTCCACAGGTCCAAACTCCGACTCCAGTCGAATACACCACCTCCATCTGTAGCATCACGAAAACTCTAGCGACACCAGTCGAGACGTTGTGGTTCTCCGAGGAGCGCATAATGCATACTTTTACCACGACAGTTACTACGGTTGATTATGAATATGGGTGCGAGCCAACTGTTGCTACTACGTATTATACGAGTCGGGATTAGATTACGCTTTGGCCATATGTGGTAATGAACAATAGTATCGGGTGGAATCTGGGGAGACTGTTCCAGCCCGATTTTCTTTGCTTTCTGTACTGAGTTCTCTGGTAGAATGAAGCAACTCGAGAGGTTGCGACACTCAATTGTACATCAAGTGTGATTATTTGTATCTCATTCAAATTTAAATGCTCTTTTATTTACATCAACAACGGCACGTTTTAGTAAATAAAGACTCTGGAGAGTGCAAAATTTTTGCTGTCTGACAAAGAATCGATTCCAATTCGTTTATACTATACATGCAAATCGTCACCATTATCCCCGCTTTTTTGACGGCTTTGGCAGCGGCGGTTGATCATATGGACACTTTCGTTACACAGTACTCGCTACCATTTTTATCTCTGATAGTTCTCTCCAGGCCCCTCAAAAGACCCCAATGTATTGAATAGATCTACCAGATCAAGCGCAGCCAATGAGTGTTGATGTTCAGAAAATAAACCCTGTATCAGTGCGATCTTGGTAGCCATGGAAGCCAAGAAGGGTGTGGGATCTTGAGGGCAAGACGCGTAGATCGTCTAGTACTACATGCCAGGCACGCGTAGCGAATACATAGCAGTTGAGGCGAAAACAACAAGGAAAGGCTTGAAGCCCAAAAGCCAAGTGTCCTTGCAGCGTGATAGGGTCTACAGAACCTTTGCATTAATTCTGATTCGTTGGACGGGTGTGGATAGGGATCGGGAATTCACTCGTGTTTGCCAAGAGTGGCCCTTCGAAGCTCTCGTGTGGTGCGACATCTGCATCCAGAATAATTGATGGATCTATACCAGGCTACAGGTTCCTTTAATCGCAACTGCAACTCTTCGGAAGTGCCTTTATTTTGTATAGTTTGGTTAGGAAGGCGTAAGGACCTCGTCTGTGGCGAGCGGAAACGCATTTGTTGGTTTGAGATGCATGTAGATCTGGACATTTCACAGTGGCAATGTGTCTTGCTCTCCTTGTATGCTCAATAGTGGTAGAATTCACGTGTACTTTTCCTGATAAATCTGGCATGGACGTCAAAACAGTGCCTCGAACATCTGTGCTCACCAATTGTCTGCCTTTTTAGGTCTGAGCGGTGCCCTGGAAGCAGATCCCTTACTGTAGAAAGCTTGGAGTCAGGAACTGTAGGGTGCATTCCAACATCTTTGATCAAGCAGATGGCCGCGCGCTTTTACGCGTATATGACGGCGCTTCTCGGTCTGTTTATCTTTTCCTCTGTTTCCATCTCCTTTCCTTTGTTTTCCTTCCCGGCGGCTGGTATTTTGTTTTAAATGGATGATGCGATTCTGGCCCCCGAAAAACTTTGCCCTGCTTTTGGACTGTTGATGCTAACTAACTACATGCTAATTGTTCGACAGATGCTCAATATGACTCCCGCGGCCGGCGTTCATCATCGCGCGTTGTTTCGTTTCTTTCCCTTTCAGCTTTATTTCTTTTCTTTCGCACGGGTCACAGTCATTTCATTACATTCGCCTTGTGCTAATCCGAGTAGGATTCGTCTTCCACTGGCGGCACCGGCAGTACTGTGACCACTACCACTACTGCTACCTCTGTAGTTACCCCTTCGGTGAGTATGTGCGGCCACACCTGCATTTGAGATGCTGAGACAGCTGCAGCTTAAATCATCTGGAATTTCGACATATGTTATGGGGGGCACCAGTACCTACATAACAATAATGCCTGCCTATACAGTGAGTTCACGAGACTTCGATTGTTTTTATATTCACTAAATTTCATAGACAACCACCGTAGTATCATATAGCACAGCAACTGCAACACCACGGGTAAAACTGCCAATGCTTTGTAATATTAACGAGACCTGACATTCTTTCAGACTTCGCTCGTTGGGGCTACGACTTATGTACTTGGAGGCACAAGTACCTACTTGACTATCACGCCCACAGTAAGCTCATCATATATTCAACCCATGGCTGGGGTTGCATACTAATCCCACCAGTACATTACTACAACATCAACTGTCGCTGCAGGGGTAAGCTGTTTTTCAGAACGATGAAAATGATACAGTACTAAATTTATTAGACTGTAACTTCTACATTGACGCCTTCAGTAGGTAATGACCAATCCCTCTTTCAACAAGTGCTAAGTCATCTGTAGACTGTAACGTATGGCGCCACAACGTACATTGTTGCAAGCACGAGGACGTTAGCAACAATTACACCAGGAGCAGTAAGTTGTCTGATTGTCTATTGACGCCGCACGCTAAAGTCATCCAGGGCACCACTTCGACTTTGACCTCTACTTCGACGTTGACACCTTCGGTAAGCAACAGTTGCATGCTTTATTCAAAAAGTGCTAAATCACCTGCAGACAGTGACCATTGGCGCCACAACGTACATTCTTGCAAGTACTAAAACATTAGCAACAATCATACCAGGAGCAGTAAGTTTACTAACTGTTCGTTGACACTGTATGCTAAAATCACTCAGGGCACCACTTCGACTTCAACTGCAACTTCGACTTTGACGTCCACTTCGACATTAACGCCTTCGGTAAGCAAAGGTCTTATGCTTCATTTGCAAAATGCTAAACGAGCTACAGACAGTAACTTCTGGCGCCACAACGTATATTGTTGCAAGTACCAGAACACTAGCAACTATCACACAAGCAGCAGTAGGCCTACTAAATTTTTGTTGGTGCTGCACGCTAAAGTCATCCAGGGCATGGCTACGACTTCAACTGCGACTTCGACTTTAACCTCCACAGCGACATTGACGCCTTCGGTAAGCAATGATGCCATGATTCATTAAAATACTAAATCAGCTGCAGACCATAACTTCTGGCGCTACAACGTATATTGTTGCAAGTACCAAAACACTAGCAACTATAACACAAGGAGCAGTAAGTCTACATTCTAATTGTCGATTCCGCACACTAAAGCTATTCAGGGCATGGCTACGACTTCGACTTCGACATTGACTTCCACAGCGACATTGACGCCTTCGGTAAGGAATGATGCCATGATTCATTAAAATACTAAATCAGCTGCAGACCATAACTTCTGGCGCTACAACGTATATTGTTGCAAGTACCAAAACACTAGCAACTATAACACAAGGAGCAGTAAGCCTATATTCTAATTGTTGGTGCCGCACACTAAAGTTATTCAGGGCATGGCGACGACTTCGACTTCGACGTTGACTTCCACTGCGACATTGACGCCTTCAGTATGGAATAACGCTTGCATGTCCATTTATATCTACTAATCAGTTTCCAGACTGTGTTATATGGTGTTACAACGTATGTTGTGGCAAGCACACGAACCCTCTTGACTTTCGTGCCCACTGTGAGTTTTCAATTTGCGCTTGATGCTCACTTACTAATCCCGGAAGGCATCAACTGCAACGTCGATTCTGACTCCAACGGTGCGTATATTACTATCCATATGCATTCAACGTACTAAATAGCAATAGGCATCAACCAATGCAGGTCGGACAGTATTTCTTACAGCAGGCGCCGTTACCGTTGCAACGGTCACGCCATATGTAAGAATGTGAACTGGAGCCTTCTCGATTCGGGACTAACATATCTAGACTACCGCTGCTTCCACAGTTACCGCGCAACCCTATGTAAATCAAAGTATGTCTTAGCTCTCCATCTTTTTACTGACTGTTGTCGCAGCTTTCATCGATCGGGTCCACGCTCTACGTCATTACATCGAACACTGCAATATTTACGATTACACCTGCAACGGCAATACCTTCGGTGAGTTTAAATAGCACAATGATTTGAATCTGAGCTAACATCATGATAGACCGTGGTCGTTTCCGGAACAACATACTTTGTTGCAGGCACAAGCACATTGGCTACTGTGAAGCCTGGCGTAAGTTGCTTTCGAAACCGGTTGGTATTTGGATTCTCGCTGAAAATGTTTAGGTTGGAACGACATCTACACTAACGCCATCTGTAAGTTCTATAGTCAGATTGCTACCTATGATATACTAAAGATGATTCAGAGTACAGTTATAGGTGGTACAACATACATCATCGCAGGCACAAGCACGTTGGCGACAGTGACGTCTGGAGTAAGTCGTGTACAAGACCGTGGGTGTTTGAATCCTTGCTGAAAATGTTTAGGCTGGCACAACTTCTACACTAACGCCTTCTGTAAGTCCCAGAATCAGGGCGCTACTGATAGTATGCTAAAGATGAAATAGAGTACAATCGTGGGAGGCACAACATACATCATCGCAGGCACCCGGACTTTGGCAACTGTAACGGGAGCGGTAAGCTTGCATTTCGTGTTGATGGTCGCCATTCAAATACTGAAGCACATAGGGTACCACTACGACATCTACAGTTACACCCTCAGTAAGTCCAAAATCAATGTATTTGTCGAACTTTCTAACAGTCAATCCAGGCTACAGTCGTAGGAGGCACGACCTATTATGTTATAGGCACAAGCACCGTCGGTACAGTCACACCTACAGTAAGCTTGTGAATCACGATTTGTAGAGAATTTACTAATGACAACAGACAATCACCGCAACTTTGACACCTTCAGTAAGTTAATATATTGGGTTATCTGGACAGGATGCTCAATTGTCATAGGCAACAATTGTCGGCGGCACAACGTATATTGTGGCACGAACAAGCACATTGGCAACGATTACCCAAGGGGTAAGTCTTTCGAACAAGAGTCCGGTGAATATCATCTGACTTCTCTAGGCCGCTACAACAGTGACATCATCGACCACGACGACAACAACGGTCCTTCCACGAGTAAGCATGTCCAGGAAAGCCAAAAGTGGACGACACTGACTTCGATTTAGACTTCGGTAGCTGGAGCAACAACATATGTTCTCGTGAACACTATGACTCTGATGTCATTCACACCAACTGTAAGCTTTTCCCTTGTGCGTAGGTAGGTGATGGGTGCTAACGATTCCACCTAAGACAACAACAACCGTGACCTCCCATTCCACAACAGTTTCAACTTCAACAATAACTTCAGTTTCGACGTTAACGCCTTCGGTATGTTTGCGCCCATTTTATTCTGCAATGGAAATACTAAGCCTATCATAGACCGTAAAATATGGAAGCACTGTATATATTGTAGCGAGCACAAGCACCATAGGAACCGTCGTACCTTCGCAAGTCCCGCTAAACGTAGGTTAATCGTGTGATTTATCAACATCAACCTAATTTGATATCAGGTCGTCCCTGCTGGATCTTCTACTTACGTTTACGCTGGAACAAGCACATACTACATTACGCCTGGGGTGAGCCGATGGAGAAAGTCTAATAATGGACCAATCATATTAATCCAAGACAGGTCACGACGACAACTTCTACTACCACTGCCCTTCCAACAGTAAGTCGGATAGCATATGATATACGATGTATGTTGATAGATCTACAGACATCTGTTACTGGCTCTACAACATATGTTATTGCTCAGAACACCAAGGTCTTGACATTCGTTGCCGGAGTAAGCTCATACCCAATGCTAGATTTTGTCGTCTCTAACTGTAAATAGGCCGCACCAACGGTAACTGTACAACCTTCGGTAAGCGCGGATAAAATGATCATGTTGGTTGAACTAACAATTTAGACCTCGGTCAATGGTCCTACGACCTACGTGAGCGTTGGCGCCACCACATGGACATTCATAGCAGGCGTAAGCAAACCACGACTCTTGAGTTGATCAATGCTAAAATATCTCAGTCAACAAGTACCGTAACTCAGAAGCCTTCTGTAAGCTATTCTCTCCGCGTTCTATGAAAATAAATACTGATCACCAATTAGACGTCGGTGACTGGATCTACCACATACGTCCTACTCGGCACATCTACTCTAATGACATTCATTTCTTCAGTAAGTCTACACACTAGATTGGTTTTACACTACTAAACAGCTTCAGGCTTCAACCACAACTTCTACAACTGCTACACAAGTTCCTCTTACGGTAAGCTCATTGGTCATAACTATGTCTCGGTATTCTGACTGAATTATAGGTCATTCCATATGGATTGTCGACTATAGTGCGCGCGGGAACCAGCTCTGCAACAATTACACCATCAGTAGGCTCCGAGCCTCTCTGCAAGTTTCTGTCTATTTACTAACTATATTTAGACCACAACCATCACTACAACTACAGCGTCACAAGTACCTTTGGTGGTAAGTAACCCAGACAAAAATTTTCAATGCGTTTGAACTAACTCGGATTAGGTTGGCCCAATGGGTGTCTCAACCATTGTGAGCGCTGGAACAAGCAGCACAACCCTTACTCCAAATGTTGTAGTAGGTTTGTTCGGATATGCCAGAATTAGTCTTCTTTCTTACCTATTTACAGACTGCTGTCCAAGGCTCGACAACATTCGTTACCGCCGGTCCTTCTACTTATACATTCGTTCGCGGTGTAAGTCAGGATTCCTGGACAATATTCACTATACTGAATGATCTAGACTGCAACTGTTTCTACGACCGTTTCTACTCAGGTTTCGATTACTGTGAGTCTCCAAAACCAGTTTTCAGCTCATGTGTTCTAATACAGATGATAGACCTATCCTGCAGGAAGTTCCATCTATGTCCACGCAGGAACAAGCAGCGTCGTTATTAATCCGTTTGTCAGTTTGCCAAAGCCCTTGTTGTGTTGCTGCGCTAAACTACTCTAGACTACGACTACAACTACGACGAAGACAGCACCGCCCACCGTGAGTGATGAAGACTAAATCTGGATTCATATACTAAACTATTTCAAGACTTCTGTATCTGGCTCTACAACGTACTATGTAGCAGGATCAACGACTCTTACCATCGTTCCAGGCGTACGTATAAGCGCTTCAAGCCCATTCTTATGCTAACTTTACATAAGACTACGACCGTAACTCAGACTTCTTCCACACAAGTGCCTCTCATCGTAAGTATTAAATTAAAAATCTGGATCCGCAATGCTTAGACATCTATAGGTCAATTCAGCAGGTGGAACTACATTCGTGAACGCAGGAACAAGTAGATCAACGCTGTTCGCATCGGCCTCGGTATGTGCAAGAATTTCCACGCATTGAGAAGCAGCTAACAGTGATATAGACCTCGCTTCAGGGATCTACAACTTACGTAGCAGCTGGTACCACTACCTTCACATTCGTGCCAACACCACCGCCGCTTGTTGTAGGTATCAGCAAGATCCATCTGAGTGGCAATTGTATTAATTTTTCATCAGGTATTCTCTGGCGCCGGATTGACGTCCGTGTATGCTGGAGCAAGCAGCACGACGCTGAGACCTACAGTCATAGTATGTTCCTCAAAGTGTAAATTAGAGATATCAATTGACACCTTTGCAGACTTCTGTGTGGGGTTCGACCACATACGTTTCAGCGGGCATCACCACTTTCACATTTGCTCCTACCCAGCCAGCTATTATTGTACGTGTTACTTAGTTTTTCTTTCTTTGGAATGATTTATCAGATGTACTAAATGATTGTTAGGTCTCTTCCACCCGAGGATCGACATTTGTCACCGCAGGAACAAGCACTATAACGCTTGCACCCACAGTTTCTGTATGTATATCTTCATGCATCAAGATTCTATGTCATCTGATTTATTTAGACTTCAACCTTGGGCACAACTACGTATGTTGCAGTTGGAACGACCACACTGACCCTGGTACCTACTCAACCACCACTTGTCGTAAGTTCTCAAGGAATACACTGACATAGATATATATACTAACTTGATAGTAGATTTCGTCTGCAGCTGGCTCCACATATGTCACTGCGGGAACGATTAGCACCACAATTATACCTCCGGTGACAGTACGCTGATGATTAAAAACCCCTTCGTTTCCCCCAGTTCTCTAACATTGTTATAGACTTCGTTTGCCGGCTCAACTACATATGTCTCCGCAGGTATCACAACGATTACATTTGTGTCTACGCAGCCCTCATTAGTTGTAAGTAATGGAAATTCCGACCTCAGAGAGTAGTACGCTAACCCATTCGAAAGATATCATCCATGGGCGGTTCTACGTATGTTATTGCAGGGTCCAGTTCATCAACAATTACTCCCATAGTTGTGGTAAGTTGCGTCTTGAGTTTTGAAAACTGCTCAACTAACGATATTAAAGACTTCGGTCGTTGGAAAGACGGTATTTGTCAACGCACAAATTACCACCGTCACAGTCGTTCAAGACGTAAGTAGTCCGTGAGGTTGTCTGCGAATATGACTGACTTTTCAGGCTTTAACGGCCTACGAAACTGTTTCAACACAAGTTCCTGTTGAGGTAGGTTGATTTGAACGCGATACAAATATTAATTGTGTTGATTCTTTTCCAGATTGCCTCTGAAAGTGGAAGAACTACTGTCATTGCGGGATCTACTACTACAATAATCACGCCAACAATCTCGGTACGTCTCTATGGCGACGCGTACTACCTGCCGATAATTAACATGATTTCAGACTTCAACTGTTGATTCCACAACATATGTGGCAGGTGGCGCTACTATGCTCACTCTTGTGCCCACACAGCCACCGTTCACTGTAAGTCGTGACCGTATATGGTCGTAATGGCGATAATTAAATACCGTTAGGTGTCTTCTGCCGGTGGTTCAACATTTGTTACAGCAGGAACAAGTAGCACAACCCTTGTCCCAACAGTCTTGGTGAGCAAACTCCATACAAACCTCTAAAACCACATCTAATAATTCTCTAGACTTCCGTTGTTGACACAACTACCTATGTGTCTGCGGGTATCACAACATTCACATTCATTCCTACGCAGCCTTCTCTTTATGTGAGTATGCAACTGATCTGCTCTCAAACAATATACTCAACTGCTATAGGTCTCATCAGAAGACGGCTTCACAACCGTGGGTGCGGGCACCAGTATAACAACAGTGACACCCACAGTCTTGGTAACTCCCAGAAATCATAACTCCAGTACGCCGAGCTAATGTTTTATAGACCAGATTCGATGGTTCAACTACGTATGTCTCAGCGGGTATCACAACAATCACCTTTGTGTCTACACAACCACCACTCGTAGTAAGTTTATCGTTGTTTAGGCGAAAATATGTACTAAAGCGTTTTTAGATTTCCTCCGCGGGCGGTACAACATTTGTAAACGCGGGCTCGAGTATGACAACCGTGGTACCTACAGTTCTGGTATATAACAATAAATGTGATTTGATATTAGACAAAACTGACGCTGGTATAGACGTCTGTGGATGATACAACAACATATGTTTCTGCGGGCATCACTACTCTTACATTTGCTCTCGCACAACCCTCACTCTTTGTAAGTGTCCTAAAATAATAACATAGTAGCGTATTAATATTTTTTAGATTAACTCTGCCGGGGGAACCACGACTGTTAGTGCCGGAAGAAGCGTTTCGACGATCACACCTTCTCCTATTTCTGTATGTTTGTAACCTCGCATTGATGGCCGCCTTGACTAACTTAATAAAGACCTCGGTCCAAGACTCAACAACTTTTGTGTATGCAGACGGCTCTACACTATCATTTGTGGGCGGAAATGGAGCGAACGCTGAGGTAGGCCTCTGAAATTGGCAAAAATAAATCAAGCTAACCATTGTTAGACTACGACCACTACAACCACTACAACAACTGTGACTGAGACTACTGCCACACAAGTGTCACTCGTCGTATGTTTAACAACTAAGGATATGCTAGAAGAGTACTAATACACTGGCAGGCCTACCCCATCGGAGGTGCTACAACAATAGTTAGAGCAGGTTCTAGTAGTACAACAATTCTTCCTGCGGTATTAAGAACCCCATTTATAGGTCTTCCAATTTTCTGACGAATGATAGACCGCCACCGTAACTGAAACTACGGCGACTCAATTCCCGCTCTTGGTAGGCTCGCCCATCTGCTCTTATGCACACGTCAGCTAATGTGTTTTCAGCTGGCATCTGCAGGTGGTACAACATATGTTACCGCTGGAAGCAGCACTACCGTAATCACACCAGCCGTTACTGTACGTACAGAAAAGCTCTTCTCCACATTCGGATTAACTGACCTCACTTCAGACATCTGTTGCCGGATCCACTACCTATGTCAATGCTGGAATAACAACCGTCACATTTGTCGACACAGACCCATCGCTTATTGTAAGCGCTTGAGAATCTTGTATGATTAAGTCTACTAAATATGATCAGGTAATTTCTGCTGCTGGATCAACATTCGTGAGCGCAGGATCTAGTCGCACCACTATCACTCCAACAATTATTGTATGTATTATGCTGACATTCATCTTCATGACAGCTAACAATGAATAAGACTTCAATAGATGGATCCACGGCCTATGTCACAGCAGGCCCTAGTACATTCGTGTTTGTTGGCGGAGCGGGAGCGGGTGCTGGAGTAAGTATCAACATTCGAGAGAAGTAACCAAACTGATGATTGTTAGGCTACAACCACTACGGTAACTCAGACGACCGCCACACAAGTGCCTCTTGTTGTAAGTGCCCACTAGTGGTTTTACATTAGCTCAGCTAAAAAAAGAAATCAGGTCTCATCCGCAGGCGGGTCAACTGTTGTGACCGCAGGCACTAGCTCTACAACCTTCACTTCAACCGTCTCGGTATGTCACCGCATTTTCGACATATAACGGGGCTGACTATGTTTCAGAGGACTGTGATCAGTTCAACCACATATATAGTAGACGGCTCGTCGACAATTGCCATTGCTCCGTCACAAGTACCTCTAGTCGTAAGTTATCTGGGAGGGTGGTTTAGTTGAATATACTGAAAAATGGTAGATTTTCTCCGTAGGCGGTTACACGGTAGTAAACGCAGGAACAACCACCTCAACCATTACCCCTACGATTACAGTACGTTCTGCGTGCTACAATTCAGAACGATTTCATCTAATCATACTGTAGACATCAGCCACTGGGCCAACCACATATGTGGCAGCCGGTGTAACCACGTTTACATTTGTGAATTTGGTACGAGCACCATGCAAAACTGGATTGTATTCTCTCTGACTTGCTTCTAGGCTGCAACTGCAACTCGAACTATTACAGCGCCACCAACGGTATAATAAACTGATAACCATGCACTCAAATGAATTCTAACATTCGATAGATATCCTCTTCGGGTGGCTCAACGTTCGTACAGGCAGGCTCGACCACTATTACAATGACTCCCACTGTTACGGTTCGTCTAGAGACTTCGGCATTGTTGAATCGGCCACTAAATTGAGACTAGACATCAGTTCATGGTGCCACAACATATGTGGCAGCAGGTGTTACTACGTACACATTCGTCAATGGGGTAAGTTCGAATTCAATGATGCGCCTGTGTTCACTGATCCCTATCTAGGCTGCCACTGCAACTGTTACTACACAAGCACCACTTGTTGTAAGTTTAAAATACTACCCGCTGCAAATATTCTTGCTAAGCTAGCGCCAGGTCTCATCTGCAGGTGGCTCAACATTCGTGAACGCGGGATCAGCTTCCACCACTATTACACCCACAGTTTCAGTATGTTACAAAGACTCCTCGAATTAACCAGGAACACTAAGACAACTACAGACATACGTGATTAGTTCGACGACATATGTTGCAGCGGGTATCACAACCCTCACCTTTGCGAACAGGGTAAGCTCATCTACCATGCCTAGCGACTTCTGCGACTAATCTTTCCCAGGCTACCCAGACTGTTACCACTGCAGCGCCAATTACAGTATGTCTAAACCGCCGCAATTTAATAGAAATGTGCTTAAATGCTGCAGATTTTCTCCGCAAGTGGGTACACAGTCGTCAATGCAGGAGCAAGCAGCACCACAATCACGCCTACAATCTCTGTACGTTGTAAAGCTGAACTAGATGACAAGAGCTAATTCTGGCGTAGACAAAGGTGCTGGGTCAAACCACATACGTTTTTGCGGGAACCACCATTTTCTCGTTTGTGAATAATGTAAGTCTATATGCTCTAGGGACTTGATGATGCAGGATCTAACCTTTCAGGCCGCTACTGCCACCCAGACCCTTACTACGCAACCTCCACTTATAGTGAGTTTGGCTGATCCGACTCATGGAAACAATGTATTGAAAAATTTCCTAGGTTTCGTCTGCAGGTGGTTCAACAGTTGTTAGCGCTGGATCTAGCGTTACAACAATCGCGCCAACTATTTCAGTACGTTGAACTATCCGCAATTACTGACCTATCTAATGGTACAATTAGACATCGGTCTATGGTTCCACATACTATATCATGGCTGGAGCTACTACTTTCGCATTCGTTAACTCGGTAGGATGATTTGGTGTAGACCTTTGGCTGATTACATTCACTGATTACGCTCAGGCGGCAACCGCAACAAGAACTGTTAGCACAGAAACACCTCTTTCGGTAAGTATCAACTTGGGTCATTGGATACAATCTTACTGACCTTTACGAGATCTCATCTTGGGGTGGCTCAACATTTGTCAATGCTGGAACAAGCACTGCTACAATCACACCTACAGTAAACGTATGTAACGAAGACGCTCTGAATCACGCAAATGACTAATCAAGGACAGACTTATGTCATTGGCGCAACAACTTATGTGGCAGCCGGAATCACAACTATCACCTTCGTAGGCGGGGTAAGTCGTTGTCGACTTACGTCGATCTGCATTGGGAAATCTAATAAGAGTATAGCAAGCTGCAACGACTCGAACCATAACCACACAACCAGCACTTACGGTATGTATCATAAAATATGGCGAACTGTAGTCAATTGTGCTTATATTGGATTAGGTATTCTCGGCGAGCGGCTCGACAGTTGTAAATGCGGGATCAAGCAGCACGACAATCGTACCCACAATCTCAGTATGTTGCCGCAGCTTTATCATAGATGAGTTTCTCACCACAATTTAGACTGCGGTTTACGGCCCAACTACATATGTAATTGCTGGCACTAGTGCCTTCACATTTGTCAATAACGTAAGATTCAATGTTACCATTTAGCTGGTACAGTTATGCCTAACCTCCTAACAGGCTGCTACTGCAACTAGAACAGTCACAACACAGGCACCGCTTGTTGTAAGTTCGCTTTTGTCTACTATTATGGAAATGGATTAATGAATTGCAAGATTTCATCTGCGGGAGGATCAACGGTAGTGAGTGCCGGGTCGAGCACGGCAACAATTACACCTACTATAATAGTAAGTTGCGGGTAGGCTCTTTCGAAGGTTGGTTGTCTAATCTTGTGCAAGACCTCCGTCTATGGCCCAACTACATATTTTATAGCGGGAGTGACAACATTAACAATAGTAAATGGAGTAAGTTCAAACACCGCAACGCTTTGGGTTACCATAATACTTAATTCTCTTCAGGCCGCTACCGCAACTCAAACAGTTACCACTCAAGTCCCGCTCCAGGTAAGTCCGCACATCTTTCCTGTTTGTAGCGATATTCAAGATACAAGATACTAATTTGTGGCAAGATCACATCTGCAGGCGGTTCAACATATGTGAATGCGGGATCAAGCATGACTACAATTACTCCCACAGTAGCAGTATGCCTATCAAAATCCGGCCTCACCCTTCACCTGGCTAACATTACGAAAGACGTATGTCTTAGGAGGAACTACGTATATCGCAGCTGGAATCACCACTATTACCATTGCAAATGGAGGTGGTGCACCTATCGTAAGTACCTAAAGTCTCATGAGTGTCGGGCCACGGCTAAAACCCTCCTAGACTTCAACTGCGACTCAGACCGTTACTTCGCATGGACCATTTGTTGTAAGTCCTAACGGATGCTAGGATTGTCCGCGCTTCCATTTACAATATTGACCTCGACTTAGACATCGGTTTCTGGATCTACGACATATGTTGCAGGCGGCTCGACGACTCTCACATTTGTTGCCGGAGTAAGACTTCTCGTTAGCCTGGTCTTTTCGAATACTGATTTTGTTAGGGTGGAGCCGTAACGCAGACATCTACCGTGACCCAGACCACAACATCCCAAGCTCCACTTTCAGTATGTTCACAATCTAATAAAAGTCTCATTTATACTGACCCCTGAATAGACTTATGCCGCCGGAGGCACTACACTCATCTTCGCACGATCAACAACTCTAACAATTGTTCCAACTGTATGTCACACGATTTTTTCTGGCCATCACCAACTGACTGTCCCTAGACAACAACCACAACGCAGACAAACACAATAACAGCGAATCCAACAGTAAGTTGAACCATTCATGCCCTGAATCAACATTCTAATGCGGCATAGACCTCTGTTGCTGGATCTACCACTTATGTTGTGGCGGGATCCACTACATTTACTTTTGTGGCGGGTGTAAGTATCCATATGATAAATGCCATGCTGTCTAAATCTAAACCTTCCAGGGCGCAACTGTAACGGCCCAGCCATCAGTAAGTACAATAGATACGACATAGGAACAATTGACTAAATTTGTAACAGACATCAACTCTTGGGTCTACAATATTTGTCGCAGCAGGCACGACTACTTTAACGGTTGTTCCATCTCAGGTTGGACTTCAAGTAAGCTCATACTATTCCTATCAACATCCTAGTATGCTCACCTACTTTAGACCTACGCTGCTGGAGGCACCACAATTGTGTTTGCAGGGACCAGCTCCTTGTCAATCACTCCCACAGTGAGTTAGGTCTGATCTGGCCAAATTAATTTTTGCTGAATGAATTTAGACGACTACCGTAACACAATCCGCCACGATAACAGCACAGCCCACGGTAGGTCTTCGTGAAGCGCGAGCATTAGAATCAGTCTAATTCCTCACAGATTTATATTTATGGAGGAACAACTTATATTGCGGGAGGCAGTACTACTTACACATTCACGCCTGGTGTAAGATTCCAAACAATGGACATATCTGAAAATCCGCTAAACCTCTTCTAGGGCACCACTTCAACACAGTCCACAACAGTAACGCAGACAACTACTTCGCAGGTTCCTCTGAATGTAAGAAATGGAGACTCCGTGGTTTTTTATAGTCACGCTAACAATACCTAGACTTATGTATTGGGTGGCACAACTCTCGTCTATGCGGGATCGAGCACCATATTAGTTACACCAACGGTATGAGGCTCATACTTTTCTTGGTCATTTCCATGTACTAATTTTCCACAGACTACAACATCAACAGCGCCGCCAACGGTAAGTCTAAGATCTGCCATCTTAAACTGACCTAGCTAAAAAGATGTTAGACGTCGGTCGTCGGAAGTACCACGTATGTGGTAGCAGGTAGCACGACTCTGACATATATTCCTGGGGTAAGTATAGGTAGCCTGATGAAGTTCCCGAATGCTGACAACTACAAGGCAACAATAACTGCACAGCCTACGGTAAATGGCATTCCCTCGTCGTTTGAATAACTTGCTAATATTTTGCAGACTTCTGTGGTTGGGTCTACTACATATGTGATTGCCGGTTCTTCTACACTAACTTTCATTGCTGAGGTTTGTCTAATGCAAAACTCTGCTGCATCAAAGCTAACATGTGGTAGTCGACCGTGATGCAGTCCACCACAATAACACAGACTACTTCGACCCAGATTCCTCTTCAAGTGGGTTTCCATACCATGTTCATGGAAATTTATGCTAATTGTTTGTAGACCTACGTTTTAGGAGGCACAACACTAGTCTACGCAGGAAGTAGCACAATAGTGGTGGCTCCGTCAGTAAGTCGAAACCTTGGTGTCTTCGTATTAATTAATGTAGCTCACTCTTCCATAGACCTCCACTATTACTCAATACAGCACGACCACGACTCAAGCAACGGTGAACATTCCTCATTCATAGTGAAATTACATGATCATTAGCTAACTGATCGTCAGACCTCGGTCTACGGCTCCACAACTTATTTCATAGCCGGATCTAGCACACTAACTGTTGTGCCCGTTGTGAGTTGTGAGAAATCGCGCTTCAATGCTAGACTAACGATTTTGCAGAGCTCCACTTTTACACAAAGCGCTACTGTCACACAGACAACTTCGTCACAGGTGGCTCTGCAAGTAAGTATTGTCAAATCCTCATTCGAATTCATACTAAAATTTTCTAGACATATGCTGCAGGAGGCACCACTCTAGTATTTGCTGGAACAAGCTCACTCACGATCACTCCTACCGTAAGGCGTGGCCGCGTCTTTAATTAGGTTGTCGCTAACCATTCCCAGACCACTACAACAACGCAGTCGAGTACGATCATAGCTCAACCCACAGTGAGTACATATAGTCTCTATTCTCATGGAGTGCACTAAAAATCTACTAGACATCAGTTGTCGGTCCTACCACCTACTTTATAGTAGGATATACGACATATACCTTTGGTGCTGGCGTATGTTGAATTCAGTTGCTATTTAGTATAGGACTAAGCAGAGACAGGGCTCAACTGTAACTCAGAGCACGACTATAACGCAGACGACCACGTCACAGGCTTCTCTTCAAGTATGTTGCAATTCTTGGATATTAAGTATAACGAACTAAGCTAACTAATCCTAGTCCTTCGCCGCGGGGGGAACAACAATCATATTCGCGGGATCCACATCGATCACGATCGTTCCAACCGTACGTGAAAATCTTTTCTCTCTGGTATTCTAATTAACAATTCATAGACTACAACGCAATCTGTGACACAGACAACTGCTACACAAGTCCCACTCCAGGCAAGTACATTCGATTAGTATTATCATTCCTAGGTCAAAGCTAACTTTGCCAAAGACATATCCTATGGGAACTACTACCATTGTCTATGCAGGAACTAGCACTTTGTTCTTTACGCCTACATCAGTAACAGTTCCACCTTCGGTACGCATTGGAATAACGTCTTTCTATTCTGCTTTGTGCCGAACTAACATGTCTAGACTTCTGTCGCTGGTTCCACAACATATGTGGCGGCTGGAACAACAACGTACACATTCGTCGCTGGAGTAAGAAAACTCGCGATCCACTCGATGACAAGACCTAACATCCTACAGACTGCCACGGTCACTCAAACAGCATCCTCTCAAGTTCCTCTCCAAGTGGGTAATCGATTTCATAATATCATGATAGAGACTAACATTACCAGTCCTTCGCTCTCGGAGGCGCAACGGTCGTATATGCCGGTAGCAGCACTGTTACTGTTTACCCTGTAGTAAGTTTTCAGACTCAGATGGCAGATATAATATGCTCAGATTTCCAGACGACCACTATCATCCAGCCTACGGTAAGTTGGCATCAAAGTGTTGATTCAGCTATGCTAAAGCATTCTCAGACATTCATCGATGGGTCGACAACATACGTAGTTGCAGGGTCTAATATCCTAACATTCGCCCCTTCGGTAAGCCTTTGCACTTCCTGGGTCTTACTCAACTAACTCTTTCTAGACTGCCACTGTGACGCAAGCAAGCACTGTAACAGCTCCAGTTTATATTAGGGTATGGCCCTTAATCCGCCTTTAATTTATTCTCTAACCAATTTATAGACATCAGTTGTTGGTGCTACCACTTACTTCATCGCCGGCACGAGCACCTTGACTATTTCATCAGGAGCGGTAAGTTGAAAAGAGCCCTTTTCAGATTATCATGAACTGATCTTTCGTAGGCTGCAACCACTACCGTGACATCCCAACCAGCAGTAAGTTCATCGTGCTGCAATTTGTAACCCGTATCTTAATCTGTCACAGACTTATCATTTTGGATCCGTTACGTATATCATTGCTGGTCCGACAACCTACACTATTCAACCTCCAACCGTAAGTCTTCTTTATTGAACCTTGTATAAGAATCAGACTAATAGCATTTTAGACTACGACTGTAGCAGGGCAACCTGGAGCAGTAAGAGCGAGTTATCAAAGGCTTCAGAACAAAGCTAATACCAAACAGACAACAACTGTCACCGCACAACCTTCTGTAAGCTATTAACCCATTCTAATAGTAATTTTCTAATTGTCGTAGACTGCCGTATTTGGATCTACAACATTGATCTATGCAGGTGGAAGCACTATAACTATAACACCTGGCGCAGTGAGTCTAAAAGCCCCATGTTTTCGAGCTCAATGCTAAAAGAATTTTAGACATCAACAGTCACTGCACAGCCAACAGTAAGGCAGCGAATGCTCCAGTTGGGGCGCCCACATGCTTACATAATTTTAGACTACAGTTGTCGGGTCGACCACTTACATCCTTGTGGGTAGTAGCATAATAACGCTTCCAGCGGGAACAGTAAGTTCGCAAATCCAAGGAGTTACGAATTATACTGACAAGCCACTAGGCTACAACCGTGACAGCGCAGCCTACTGTATGATTGAGATCGTGTTCACGCAGTTCGACGCTAATTTTGTCCTAGACATTTGTGGCTGGAGCGACAACCTACCTTGTGGCGGGCACGAATGTGCTAACTTTTGCTCCTACAGTATGAGGACGTAAATTGAGGGAATTGGGAGATTACTGACAGCTTTCAGACTACTACTGTAACGCAAGGAGGCGGTACTGTAACTCAAGCTAGCACCGTGACGGCACAGCCAACAGTAAGCACATTAATGAGGATTCATCAGATGCCTTCTAATCAATTTTAGTCTTACGTTTTTGGGTCCACAACTTATCTCGTTGTTGGAACTACCACATATACTATCCAGCCTGGCGGCGGAGTAAGTATCTGAGGCCAGCACCATTTGCATTTGACTAACGCATCTCAAGGCCTCGACAGTAACGGTACAGCCAACTGTAAGCCTAGCTCTAAAGCCACCATTTTTAATTATACTAATTCGTTTCAGACATACGTTGCGGGTGATACTACATATGTGGTTGCAGGGTCGAACATTCTAACATTTGCTCCAACGGTACGCGAGAAGCAGATATTATAAAATTTGGAGCAGATGCTAATAATTACCAGACTTCTACAGTCACGCGTGCTAGCACTGTCACAGCCCAACCTTCTGTAAGTTTCATTAAGACGAGAGGCACCGTTGTCTAATCGATTCGCAGACATCCGTTTATGGGGGCACAACTTTCATAATTGTAGGAACCAATACAATAACCATGAATTCTTTCCCGGTGAGTCCGTCGCTACCAAGTTTCCTCTCATGTACTTATGATCATATCAGACAACCACCACGACTACATGGACAATAGCTACGTCGACAGTCACTGCCCAAGGGGGAGGAGTAAGTCCAAAGACCACTACAACTACTACTACATGGACAATAGCTACTTCAACTGTCACCGCTCCCGGCGGAAATGAAACTCCACAAACTACAACAACAACTACTACTACTACATGGACAGTCGCTACTTCTACCATCACTGCTCATGATAGAGGGGTAAGTTGAGAGTCATTCTTTTCACTAGATAGTCCATTGACACTTTTTAGGGTTCAACAGTTACAGTTCAACCACAAGTAAGTTCCAGAAAACCTTATCCGGTTTGGAAGTTCTAAATCCATCAGACAACTGTTTTCGGATCGACCACGTATTTGATTGTTGGAACAACTGTGTATACTCTGACTCCTACAGTAAGTCAAAGTGTTGAGGTCTCTATCCTTTCTCATACTAAGACTATCTAGGCTACTGTGACGCAAACGCAGAATGCAGTCAGTACACTAACGGTTCAGCCCTCAGTAAGCTTCATCATACATTTAGAGATTCTTGACGACTAATACTCGTTCAGACCGCTGTTTTCGGGTCGACTACATATATCATGGCTGGTACTAGGACATATACTCTTACCGGTGGAGCAACTGTAAGTCCTTATTCAACTATTTCTGAGATGAGGCTCTGAAACCCAGAATAGACATCGACAGTGACGGCCCAACCTACAGTACGTAATTTTTCTCAAGGTAAACGGAATCAAACTAAAACTTCTCAGATAACTGTTGTTGGGTCAACAACATATTTTGTTGCAGGGTCTAATGTCTATACCTTTGCCCCAACTGTAAGTGCAATGGCTCATGTTAAGTCAGTGCAAATGCTAACATTGCATAGACAACCGTTACACAAGGAGCTACTACCGTCACTGCTCCGCCAACTGTAAGTCAAGATGATTTTCTTCTGTAAATACAGCATGCTTACCAATTACCAGACCTATGTTTTTGGCGGTACAACATATGTTGCCGCAGGAAGTACCACTTATACGTTCCAACCGGGCACAGTAAGCTTCTTGATTCAACATTCCTGTTTCGATCTCTAACTCACAGATAGACGTCAACTGTGACTGCCCAAGTCCATTTTATGGTCAGTCTGCGCAATTCTGTTTCACTTTTCTAGTCTAATTTGTACATAGTCCTCAGTCGTTGGATCTACGACGTATTTTGCAGCCGGAAACACCATTTATACCTTCGCGCCTAGAGTGAGCACTGAAATGAATGAATCGGCAACAAAAGACTAATGAATCCAGACCACAACAGTGACGCAAGGAGCTGCTACCGTTACTGCACAGCCTACTGTACGAGATGATCGGTTATTTTCGAATCGAGAAAGCTAACTGTTCTTAGACTTATGTCTTCGGCTCCATTACGTACATTGCTGCAGGGTCGACAACCTACACGATTCAGCCTGGAGGTGTAAGTATAGATAGAAAAAATTAGCTGGCGGTTGACTAACAGCATGATAGGGTTCTACAATAACTGCTCAGCCCACAGTATGGCATAGAGAGAACTTTAATTGGCAGGTAACATGCTGACACTACGTAGACTTTTGTTTCTGGTAGCACAACATATGTTGTCGCAGGGTCTGATGTACTAACATTTGCTCCTACGGTGAGTACTGTGTGTGTTCCAAGACTTTCATCTTACTAAACATGCTCAGACTTCAACTGTAACACAGGCAACTACTGTAACGACGTACCCTATAGGACAGCCTAGGGTAAGACTTTGGCTCGATCCTTAAAAAACATAAAAAAGCTTTTGCTAAAATTTGCTAGACCACTGTTTACGGATCCACAACGTACCTTATTGTGGGAACTAGCACAATCACTGTGAACCCTGCACCGGTAAGACCGATCATACATCCTATATATAGAGCATGTTTGACCTATCTCAGACTACTACAACAACCACGACATGGACAATTGCTACAACTACAGTCCAGCCCACGGTAAGTCTATTAATTCATGCTTACTTTCTCATTTCTGATAGATTCCCCCAGACGCATGTATATGGGGGCACAACCTATATCATCGCAGGCACCAACACCTTGACTGTTCCACCTAGCGGCGCACAGCCTACGGTAAGTCTTATTATCGTTGTGCCACTCAGAGTACTAATCCGCCATGCAGACGTCTGTGTACGGGGGAACAACATACATAATAGTAGGGACGAACACAATCACTATGAACGCCGCCGCCGTGAGTACTAAGTCATCTTTCTTCTGGAGACGTTTTTAACATGTTCAAAGACTACAACAACCACAACGACTACCACAAACACATGGACATTAGGCACATCGACAGTTACCATTCAACCGGCGATTACTGTAGGTTCTTGGACTACCTAGGAACTTCCTATTGTTCGTGTGCTAAATTATAACAAGACAACGGTCATTGCCCAGACAACGTATATTGTGGCAGGAACGAGAACGCATGCAATGCCACCTCCCCCTCGACCCACTGTGAGATTCCCAAATTCATTCTAAATGTATTGCCATTGACAAGGAGCTAGACTACGATTATCGGGACTACCACATTCATAATTATAGGCCAGACATCAATTCCTATGCAGCCTACAGTAAGTCTTGTAGACATCCCCGTATCAGCTTAGAAACTAAGATACTTTTTTCAGGTTACTTTCTCAACGACAGTATATACACCCGGACCCACGGTTACAGTCACAAAACCAGGCGGGTCGCCTATGCCACCGCAAACTCAAGTCTGGCCACAACCTCAGCCAACGAAAGAAGTCTGTAGAACGACAACTCTCTACACTACTCTGATGGTGTATTCTGGAACTACATTTACCCCTCGACCATCCACATCAACGATGACTCCTTCATATGTATACTGGAACGGACCTCCTCCTTCACCTTCATCCAAACCTGGACCACCAGTGCGACCTGGTGAGAATGGAGGCGGAATATGGCGGGGCCCGACATCTTCCACGTGCATATTAACGATCAATAGAACAGTCACAACATCGGTCACATCTCTACCATCCCGAGCGTGGAGTTGAAAAGCAGACCGACTTGAACAAGTTACAAGATCTATAGAGATGTGAGTATGTTTTCACGAAACTCCTTCCCTAGCATTGTTTGTAAGCTTAGGGATTGTATGTCAAATCAATATGTCCGTGTCTTATTCCATCATCTCAACAAGTAGATTGAATCTTCGGACCTAGTCTTTCTCTTTCCGTAGAGCTATGCACGCTCCCAGAAAACTAGATTACGTTTATCTGTGCTGGCTATTGGTCGCAACTCTCGCCTTAAGATGCCAATTTTCTTGGCGCACAAGACAATTTGAATCATCGCATTTGGAGCGGTTCATATATCTGTCTTCTTAGAGAAGATGACGGAGGCAAATTCCGTCTATAATTTGTAGTTGGCCGTTGCTCATCTTTCCTATGCCTTTCCAGCAGATAGTACATGTTCTGGGTCATGAATTGCACACTAATCTTGCATTCTCGCCTATGCTGACAATACTAGTCTAGGGATTGAAGGAACTCTCAAGATATGACCGTATAGTCCAGCCGCTGTAACAGGATCTACAGGCCTAGCATCAATTACTGATGTCTGTGGCGCCGCTTAGCAACAAACTTGGGCCACTACTCGATCGTGAAATGTTCCAGCATGTATGATAGGTCATTGAGCTTTGCTTACTGGTACCCACGTAGTACGGTGTTATGAAGAATTTTATGAGGACGGCAATTCCACTTTAGCACATAAAAGGGTATGACGTTGTGCGCGTTTTCTCCCGGCTTTTACTAGCGATTTGGCAACGAGTGTATGAACATGTTTAATGCAATGAATTATCGCCTGAACTTTTCTCACCTACACTAAGGCTTGTGATATCGATGATTTTTTTAGTCTCACTTACGCTCAACTTCTCTCTTCACATGCTATGGAATCAGGGAGATCGTCCATTCACTGCGCTTCAAAAGAATTAGTGAAAAATTGCAAAAAGAAAGCTGATCGCGCCAGGGGTCGAACCTGGAATCTCTTGATTACACATTTAATCGTAGCCAAGGGCCTTGGCATTACGCCACACGACCTAGAATGACCAATCAAGATCAATAACGGCGACTTGGTGAAAGAAGATGGTGGCAACGGTCTAGATAGTAAAGATCTACAATAGCATCTATTCAGAGTGGGAATCATCAAGAGCTCCTTCATGGGCTTCTATTCTAAGAATACAAAAACAGGTTCTATCAAACCAAGTCATGAAAGTCAGAATTGAATCGCACTGGAAACTTCTCCCTTCCTCCAGCTGCGTCACTGACAAAGCAAGCCACATTGTTCCTTTGGCAGGGAAATCTTCCGTTGCCATCTTCGTCAATCTTTACGGCACTCCACTCGAATCCCAAAACATCCGTCCATGTCTCACCAGCATGCTTCTTTCCAACATTCATCGTGATACTTGGGCTTAAGTTCTGTAAATCTGTATCCTGTGTCCATGATAGCATAACAGCACAGCCATCTGGATGCGATGAGTTACCTTGTCGCACCCAACCTATGCATCCACTGCGGTGAAAGTAATCTTCTTGTGTGCCATGAGCATAGAGCTTCCGCGCCAGAATCAATCCAGGTAGTTTGCCCCAGCAGGTGGGTGGTTCTGGGTAGGGCCCAGTGATGCCATAGAGGTCGCCAAAGAACACACAAGGCGTACCTCCTTCGCGAAGAAGTAGAAGAGAGTAGGCATGTGGCGTGAAAGAGTGTCGTATTGGAGTGTCCATGTCTTGCCCTTTTTGAGTGTCGTGGATGCGAATGAAGGTCTATTCATCAGTCAGAAATGTCGCAAACTCGAAGAGCACTCACGATAGAGCAGTACTTACTACAGCGTTATCAGGTCGCATCTCCACCAACGTGTTGTGAAATACGTTCCGCAGGTCCGTTTCTTCGAACCACGACAACCTCGCAATCTTGTACATAAGAGGTACATCGTATAGCTGAAAATCGGGTGACATGTTGTCCATCCATTCGAGCAGCACATTCACGTCGCCATTCCAGAATTCTCCCACGCAGAATAAATCCTTTCCTCGTGCCTTGCTCTTCAGATACTGAGTCCAGCTGTCTGCGAACCTCCATGAGTAATGCTGCACAGCATCTAGGCGAAACCCTTTTAGGTCTAACTCATCAACGATCCATTTACCCCAGTTATTCGTCTCTTCGATGACCTCTGCATTCTGGTAGTCAATATTTTCTAACATCAGATAGTCGGCGTTTCCCTGAAGCTTTCCTACGTCTTGTGCCCAGTTCTTCCCATTTTCTACAAATCGGTAAATAGATCGTTTTTCAGTTCTTTGGTTCCAGTCCGTGCCATTGAAGTGTTTCTTGTTGTACGTGAACGTACTATATTTTCCTTTCCGAGCAGTGAAGTCAAATTTCGTCCACGCTACAATATCGAAAGGCTCTGTGATATCAACTCGACGATCTATGAAGCATGAGCCAGTGTCGAATCATTAGCATGACTTCACGTCGGTGCTTACCTTTAGGATCCACTTCCACGACCTTTACCGTTTCGGTGCTATCGGCAAAAGCACGGTGATTGAGTATTGCATCCCAGATCAGGCCCATACCGAGGTCTTTACATTCGACAGATAGGTCAATGAGGTCTCTTTTTGTTCCCCATTTGGTGGGGATGGTGCCTTTTTGGTCAAATTCTCCAAGATCGTAAGCATCGTAAATATCATATCCATTACTTTCGAAATCCTTCGCCTTGGATCCTGGCGGAAGCCACAAATCTGTGATGCCGATTGTAGATAGCGAAGGGAGAGCACGATTTAGTCGTCGCCAGTGCTTATGGTCTGCCGGAAGATGCCATTCGAAAGCCTCAAAGAGAACCCGATTACATGGCGCTTCTATAGGCTTTATCGCTTCGAGTTTCGGGCTTTTCGGTGGAGATGGAGGAAGATTTGTGAGGTCCGCCATTATGGAAAGGGAGTGTAGCGTACTAGAAAAATGATAGCTGCTTCTGTATCCATTTTCTTACATCTGCCTCCGAAAATATATACTCTGAATTCTGAATAGTCTAATGCTCGGAAGAAGGCGAGTAGATTCCGAGTCGTCATACACAATATCCGGCCGGGCCGATGTACTACTCGCGGTCTCGGACAAAAAAAGTTTCTAGGCTCATTCTATAGTACCTCCAAGACTGACGCGTGAGACCGTATTGCCCGTATTATGCCAATTGGCTTCGTACACCGTATACCAGCTGTCACGTGGCAGTACTGTAGCTGGTTTCATGGCTGATTGACTTTCGCTATCGGATTCCCGCGCAGCTGTCAAACACCATCAGACTCGTACAGTAGCCTAGCAGCAAAATATAGGCTCATACCCGCCATTTGGACTATATCTCATGAGAATGAGTGAGGCTCTTCCCTGTGATAAGTACCCACCGTACAGCAGTAATCAGTGCTTATTTGCTCAAGAACAAACCATCACCAACTCCGCACCACCAATCCTGAGGCGGCCCGTTTCGGATGCTAAACCGGTATGGGGGCATCGAGAATTCGCACCAGACGCTCCATTTCAGTAGAAAATTTTCTAAAACAATGTTGACGGCTAACTTGCTCTTTGCTAATTGTGCGGATCATCGCCTCGCGAGAACCCGAGCAGCACAAGTTCCAGGAAATCAGGCAAGTGATGGCTTAGGTATCTTAATCTAGAAATGAAAGCATAGAATTGCATACCATAGATACAAAAAGCCCAAGCATTTATGCTTGCAAGAGCCTCCTATGATGGCTTGGCAGGGTCTTGCGGCTGATGCTCCGATCCTCCGAGCATGATTGCGGATGTAAAGCGGATATTAGTATGGGGTTGCGTGGCGCAGTTGCAACTGATTTAAAGGCTTGACTCGGCGGAATTAATACTTGGCTTTATCATGACATTCGGTTTTCCGAATGCGAGCTCGTCTAGGTTCCATTGTTCTAATGCTTGACCGGAGTCAACTTCTTGCCGATCCGTCTCCCACGAAATATATAATTACGTGGAGTGCAGTTACCTAAATACCGAAGGTAGATACAATCTTGCAATGATTATCGTCATCGACTTAATATTATACTGAATTGAAGTGATAAGAAGATGCATACAGAATTCTTTAAGACTGACTACCGCTACGTCTAATTCATTTATACCTATCATAATTAACCTATACGAATCGAAGCTGCCAAGAAAACATTTTGCGTCCACACATGCTACCATAATTTCCTGATGATTTCCCTAAATCGCTTTGATTCTCGAGCCCGAAGCAGCCTCTAATACAGGTATGTCGAGATCCCACCCAGCACTGCCCAGCTTACTGGCATGACCACCAAACGTCTGTCTAGAGTATTCAAGTGAAGACGTAATTTGCTCAAACATAACCCGTTGCTGGTTCCTACCCTCTGTCTCCTTTAAAAATTGTCTGTTCAATCTATGCGCAAGAACGAGGCCATGGTACCACGCTTGGAGCTGAGAGCGGGTTGTGACATTGTCCTTCAGTACTATTATCACTCTGACATCTGAAGGAGATGTAGCATCCTGGCACCAAAGCAAGTAGGGCTCGTCGCGGAACAGATGCATTAGTTCCGCCAAGGTGACACTCTCTAGTTCCATTGATCTTGTCTTGCTGTGGGATTTCCCGTCTGCTAGAGAATCAAGAAGGATATGAATCGACGCACCAAATTTGCAGTGTCCAATGACAGGGCCAGAATTCCACCTGAAGACGGAACCGCCCCTGCGTTCGAAAATAACTTCCCGAGCTGAGACCTCGGCAGGTGTGGGGGGAGTATTCGACGAAACTAGTGATGAGAAAGCGATATTTGCGCGTTGGCGATTCAGTGAACGCATCTTGACTGCTCGCACACCAATTCTGTTCAACGCCAGATGCAGAATAAGGAGTAGGATAAGCGATGTCCAAGTCAGAAAAGGAGTTGTAAGCCAAGACACAACCAAAGTCCCAGTCATCATCCCCATCAGCGATATAACAGTCTCTTGACTACCATCCTTGGCGTTCAATTCACCCAAGTTGTTCCACTTTGCAAAATGCCCACTCAGACTACTCTTGCTAGCACCACCAGCTACGCCGGCTGCCGAAAACATTATGCTGCTCACACACAGCACTAGAAAACGAACTTGAGCTGGAAACCAAGGACTCGTGCAATCGAGGATCATTGCAGCGTCGGTGAGCACATCTGCTGCGAGGCGGTATGCTTTGCATTCTGCTTCTATTGAAGTGCCCATGAGATGTGCAAAGAAGATGGTCGCTAGTTTGCCCATACATTCTCGTATAACCTGAATCAACATCGCGCCAGTTGGAGAAGCGCTTGAGTCACCGACGCCGAGTCCTTCCCAGACCGCGCGAGAGGAAATCATGCCAGCAATCGTACCAGCAAAGGCCTGAAAGGAATCGAATATCTGATAGGGTGTGTAGTCATCGGTGACACTGTTGGGGTATCCGTCCGGGAGGAAGATATCAAGTGTTTTGCGCCATATTTGTTTACGCTCAGTGGGTTGCTACGGCTGATTAGTGACCATTTTCAGGATGTCTTCCACCGAGAAATTTACCAGAACGTCGACTCTGGACTGACCTTCGCCACTAGGTGATTCGACAAAAGTGGCTTTCAGATTTCCTGCGCGGTCATATTCTGCTATTTGAAGTGCAGAGCGCCTCATCCTCGCAGAGGCTTCTTGAGTACGGGCAATCGTTGATGTCGACATGGGGTAGAGTCTCAGTATCGGACAACAAAGAACACGAAATAGAATAAGTGCGAGCTATGCATTCCGTAATGATATTTGATCGGAGCGCAAGGTTTGGTCAAACAAGAAAAAGAAAGAGTTGAACCGCACAAACTTTCGGGGCTTTAGTATCCGCGCGGATCTCATGATGTTAGGTGGTGGGATTGATCTCTCAGCGTTTAGATAAGATTTTGGTCTGATACGAAAGAGACCAATACGAGCGTATTCTGATACCTATCTCGAAAATCGAAACATTGGGCGGTCCACTCACAGTAGTTTCATATCCGCATTTCCGGTCGCAGGTGTTGATGCCTTAGATATAGGGCGAAGTGCAAATACACTAGTGAGTTGAACATCCCCGGTTTAGCAGAACTCGGCTTGCTTAAGCTTCGTACATCTATTCCTCACACGGCAAATATATCACTAACTAACAGTGATGAAGAATCATAACATCCTGGCCATAAGATGAGATGATGCAGTACTTGCGCTCCATATTATCAATCTGATGTGCTCATTACTACCCCAGGCTACGTAAAAACAGGTGAAAAAATAACTAGTGGTATATCTGCATTTCCATGAAACAAGTGTCTAGCTCTCCGCTATTTCACGGAAATGCTGCTAAAACGAACGTCTGATAGGATAGCGACTTGTCAGCGCGAAAACCACCCGGAAATTCCCTTCTTTTGGTTTTGGCTCTTTTTGGCTTTCTCTTCTCGGTCCCGTTTCTTTTGGAGGATTTGCGCCAACATTGCTTGATCCCTCTTCTCCAACTGATCCTGATCCATAAGTCCTTTCCCACCATCTGGAGCTTCGTCCTTCTCCTTCTTCACATCTCCCTCAACCACACCAATTGCCTTGGCTAATCGCAAAGTCTTCGCCATCAGCCAGTCTTTGTGCGCAATGCCTTGTGCCCAGTGTGGTGGTAGATTCGCGTAACCAAGATATGCGCCTAACAATGCGGCTCCGGCAGCGCCATTTGTATCCGAATCGCCACCTTCCATAATGAGCTCGGTCACGAGATCCTCAAATAGTGTTTGTAAAGGAATGACCGTTTCGGCGGTTGCTCTTATGCCTTTCCGAAGTAGGAGGACCGCAGACCCAAGACATTTGTACACATAGCCCATCTCTTTGTGATTATCGAGACGAAGCTCTTCGTAATTGCTGGCATACACATGACGATCAAATTCTTTGCGATCGAGATGCCGCTTGATCTCCCATTCTGTAATGGCAGTGTCGAGTCCCGGATTCATCAACTCTTGTTGCGCGAACACCCAGTCGTAAGCACGTTCAATTGCAGCATCGACATGCTTCTCCGTCGTGATCTCTCCACGAAGTATGCCGCGAACAAGCCCCACTGAAATGCAGCAAGCAACAACACAACGAGGATCAACATGTGTAGTCCTGCCTACAGCTGTTGCTAGTTTCCAAGTTTCCTCCTCGGAAAGCCCAATACCAATTACTCCGATGGGATGCGTCCGCATCAAGCTTCCATTGGGGGCGACATGGCGAGCTGATTTGATCCAGCGATCGGTTGCTCTCGCCACGGGATCTTTCAAGTAGTCCTTTTGGGTCACCACACCGCCAACTAGTGCACCAATGCCGCAAGGTGGTCTGCTAAGGGCAAGAGTGCCTTGCTCGATCCAAATCCGCAGCCGGGCTGCGAAGTCCTGGTGAAGCTCTGCAAGATTGTTTGGAGATGGATAATTGTACAGATACGATAGGATGATAAGCAGTGCTTGGTCAGTGTCATCCGTCCATGCACATTCTTCGAAACGCGCTGTGAACAGTTAATTTCGTGATCTAAACCTGTGCCTTGAACATGAAGCTGAAGATATACAGGGGCAAAGCGAACGATTCAAGCAGATCGCAACAAATGCGAGTACTAATAAGACAAGATACCTACTTCTGTGGCTATCTGGATAATAATCAGTTATTGGCTCCACCAAGCTAAATTTCCTTGCCGGATACGCCGTTCCACAAGCCTGTTTAGGGAGAAACTCTGTGTATAGTCCAATCGTATCTCCCAATGCAGACCCAACAATGCAACCGTAAATTTTGTCCAGAACTGTCAACCTCACATGAGGATGCAAATCCAGGAACGCCAGTGGTGACTGCACTGTGGCTGTAGGTACTGCCGCATCGAGTTCGGCCTGCTGTTTGGTCGGCGATTCGATATGAACAAAGTCCGCCATAACTGGAATGTGCTGAAAGATAGGAAAAGCGGATGGCTTGAATGATTGCTCCGACCGTGTTGCCTGTCGTTATTGTATTTAGTCGATGCCTGGAGGACGGGCTGAAATAGGGTTGCCTTGGCGATCGTTGGTGCGGCTGAGGCTGGGTAGTTTTGTCTGCCTGACGCCACCTTGATGGCTTTGCGACAATAACTCATATCTGTTCAAAACTGTTTGAGAAACTCTCCACAATACTTCTACTTGTAGGGAACTCGGAGAGCTGTGAGCGAATACATTCAGATGCAAGAAGGAAGCTAAGCTGAATATAGACAGTTTTCCTAATCCGGTTAGCCGTCTACGTTGCCAAATCTGGCCCGGAACTGCTGTGCTACTTCAAGGTCTTCGACGCTGACGACAACATAGTCAATTACGAAATAAAGTTCTGCCTAGACTAGATGCAATGTGCTCATTGAGTATATCGGTCTCCCAGTGACCCTGAGGATTCGGAGAACTTAAAGCTATTCGTCACGAAATTATTACAACACAGCCCAAATATACAATAGCTGTCCCTTACTGCAGAATGACAAGCATAAACCAAATTCATATGTAGGAATAATCTCACGATATTTAGTATGCTCAAGGTTGACAATTACGCTTTTCTTCGTATATTGTTCATACTAAGAAAGTTCTTGTTCTGAAAGCTGCTCCTTTAATGCAAAGACAGCGAGGCATTCCACTAAGTAATACCTCTTTAAGCACAGGTAACGAGCCCGTAAAGTTTCGTGCCTTCAAATTCAACATATTTTCATCGAATGTAGAATGAGTTATGACCCGACCTACTTCTTCAGACCTCAAGTAGGGCTCCGTCCGCAACTCCGTCCATTCCAACACCTCCATATATACAATCCATAGTCTGTCTTCTCGTATCATCAACAGCATTTCATAACCCATTCGTACTTTTTACCCTTCACTGATGTCGTATTTACAAGGCGCACTATCATCGTCAGCACTTGCTGTCATTACATGTCGAAACCAGATATATCACTCACCGCAAGTGTAGGCGACGGACATCCTCCATTAGCCCGGTGGTAACATGCCATGGCGTTCGAAAACTCAAATTGGCATTTCTTTTATTATTCTGTCAGCCTGTTTCGACACAATCGTTCACTTCTCCTCCATAGCCAACCCTTCAAACATCACCGCTAGAAGACACCTCGACGCCCCAACACTTACTTCGTTCTTCGTCAACAAATTCACCGGTACAATCGGCCTGGGACAGTCACAGGGTAGTTTGAAAGTCGGTGTCGGCTCTTTATGAGGGCGCCCATGAGTCCTGTTCCCACTTGACGAACCATTGTGCGGCGCACGACTCGGTCGAGGATGCGCTCTCGTAGTCTGAGTTTCCGCCAGCGGATGCGGCGACGCCGCCACCAGAGCCACAAGGCAAAAGCTCAAAAACACAAGACGCATTTTCGACGTCGATCGAATAAGCTCGCGGGAAGGCGGGTTGGAGGGGCGCGGTCTTAGTGATGTAAATCCCGTTCACTAGAATGTGGCGCTACGAAAATCACTCAAGCAAAGCAAAGCAAATCGATGGACAAGACCAGAATATTGATATAAGAGAGAACAGAGACGTGTAGTTAAACATAGGTTAGTTCAGGGATGTTTGCCACATAGCCGTGGTGGGATGGACTGCCATCTAGCCCTTCAGCCTCTGCATCCATTGCTATAGTTGATCGACGGTTTCTTTCATCATTGGACGCAGCAATAGGTGGAATCATGTAACTTGCGTAGCCCAGGTACGTGTCTCAATATCTATATACAAAGCTCCATCTCGGTAGGCGAGGCGAGTAGCGAATGAGGGAGAACCGGGTAAACCGATATTTTCAACAATTAAGGTGCCGATGTATGCAAATACGAAGCCGATTGGGTATATTATGTTGCTGCAGATTCGCTTCATCGAGATCCTGAACATTACTTTTGCGATGGAATATATATGATACGGGTTCACTACGCTCATGAAAGAGGAGCGCCTGGTGAGTGGTGTCGTGCTTCTGCGCGCACCCAGCACGTACTCTTTGCTCGTTAATAATAGCATGCAAGTGCCGAGTATGCCTCTCCAATGCCAACCCAAAAGATTCAAATCATCAAACAACCTGACGACCGTGCAGATGGGAATTCAGAACCCGCTCCCTTCGCCATGGGTGCACGCACCAACCGCAGTATGTCGTGCCATTTTGGTCCACAGCCAAGCGTAGACCCATGGGTTCGAAGTAGACTCCGTATCCTCTTTCGTCCATATGCTCCTGAGTCAAGACTTCAATCCTAACATATCAAATATCCTCTATTCAAAAACCGGCGAAAAAGTAATCTTCACAGCCGTGATCACGGATTCGCATCGAGCCCGATAAGCCAAGGCCCAGTAATTCCAGAAAAGCAGCAGGCAACCGCTCCACCCCAGGTGTGCCCAGAGAGCAGTGAAACACACAAACATCTTGGCGGAGGAGAACACTAGAAACACAGTGCGTGAAGAACAATGCCTTGGTAGAAACTTGACAGCTTGGAATTCATGGGAACAAAACGGAACATGGCAGGGTATTTGGTTCCGACTGGGCAAGGCACTCAACGAGCCTTGGTAATAAATGAATAACTCCATGTGGGCGCAAAGATGTAATAATTATGAACGCTTTGAATAAAGACTTGCGAGGTGATCAATTGATTCATAAGAGGGTATATACAATTCAACGCTGAAGCAATGACGCAACGCCAAAACCACTATGCACACAATTCGAGTTCACGAAAACGATCTACTGGTTCTATCCAAGGACATCCTGTACACGCTTTCTGACCTCCCATCTATACATCCTCATAAGGCACAGCATTATCATTCGCCCACTTTTGAATCTTCTCAAAGTTCCTGCAGACATGGTGCGACTCGTAGTCAGGCCAGAAGCCTTTGCGGCCCGGCTGCTCATGGAATGTGAAGACGTTGACGTCGGAAAGACACATGAGGTTCATGCGGAGGATCTCGATGCAGTGATCTACAAAAGTCAGTAAGATTGTTGTCTTTTCGCCATCAATAGCCAGAAATACCAAGATGCGCCCGCACTCGTTCAGGCTTATCATTAGTGTCACTCCACTCGATGAATGGATAGTATTCTGGATAAGTTGCCATTCTTAGAAGGTTTAAGCAATGCAGTTGATGGAAGACTTCCAGGCCGACGCGATATCCAGTCTCGCCTGTCTTTGGGTCCGTGACTTTGAGGGAGTCGGCTGGTTTGCGGAGTTTGGGGAAGTCTTCCATGGAGACCATTTGGTCTGGAACTGTGCAACATATTAGTGTGCGAATAACAAAGTAGAAGAAGGGGTTGATACTTACGGTATGCGATGTCCATCCATGCATTCTCAACGTCATCTGTGAGGCCCACGTATTTTGATGAGTTGAGTGGGTTCGGTAGTTCGAATTTGACGTGTTCATATTCTACAACGTGCATTGCCGGCGCTGATCCAAGTCAGACTTCTATACTTCTAACACAGAGCCTTGATAGAGATGGGCGCTTACAGAAAATATCAAATTGATCCATCAGCTTCGCAGCAGAGTTCCCCGAGACATCGTGCTGCGAATACACAGCGCAGATCAAAGTAAGTGCTGACATCATGAAGACGAATAAATTGAACAGTGTAAGATACACCATTGACCTCCGCTGCCGTGAGTCTTTGAGGTATTGACTGTTGAGAAATGCGGTTTGCTCGGAGTCATCTTGCGAGTCGCGAGAAGAGTCGTACTTTTCCATGACGGGGTTGAGTATTAACAGTATGAAAGAGCTTCAAACAAGAATGAAATGTAAGATATGCAGCGGCCAGCGGTAGAGTAAGGAAAAAATAATATGTACACAATACTGCAATGCGCTCAGCGCTGGAGGTCGAGAAGGAAAGACAGCAGGAACAACGCCCGAGGAAAAATGATGATGCCTTGCGAGCCCAAATTGATGAAAGCAGCCAGGACTCGCGCCTACGTCTCATGCTTTTGTGGCTCCTCAAACTCACGAGGGGTTTTCTGTCAATGCTCTGAAGCGGCTGCGCGGAGGACATGGCCGTTGGCATAGTGGAGACCGCGTGCGATTGCCGACGACGCAACACCAGCAGCCCCTGTCGTCCCGCAGTGCCAACCTCAAGACAAGCCTTCTTGGTACGCGCCAACGGGTCATCTAACTTGGTGTGGTTGGTGGACTCGATGTTTGAGTTTCAAGACAGGGGCTGGGCGATGTCTTGACTCTGTTACATCCTCCACCATCGTTTCAGTCTTGGCGAAGTGAACAAAACGGGGAAAGCTGATCACTACCTGATACTCTGATGGCACACGCATCTTCAACGACGCCAAAAGTTGCCTCGTCCTCTTGCCGGTTTACCTAATTGCCTCACCAGCCACACTACCCGTTGCGGACGAGGACGCTCATGTGAATGCCACAGAGAGCGGCATTGAGTTTCACGACACCTTACGCCATTCCAGAAGCTGTTCCCCACACCGACCACCCAGACCTCACAATTGGTCAGCCATGCCCCAGAGCTCAAGCATGCTCTCCCCGGCCTGCTGGCAAACTGCTACTAGTTCCGATGTGCTGCCGATTAACCGCTCAATGGCATACACGTAGTGTTCACGAGGGAGGGTGGTGGATACCTGACGTTATTTCCACTCGACGCAACTGGCGTCTCTACCCACCCACGCGAAACCATCCGCTTAGGTCTCAAGGCAGCTCGATAGGTCATAGCCAGGAACCAGTGCATCCTCAGCCTCCGCGTCAATGCGATCATCGTGTTCGTATTGGGAACCAAGGCCTAGTCCAATCCAATCCACCCAATCCACACCCTTCTAAGGGCCCGTCCTTTCTGTAACAACTGAATATAAAGGCGCATAATGGCTCACCCAAGACTTTTATCACCGGCCTTCTTTCTTGCTCATATATTCTCACATCTGCTCATTCTCACTCCACTCCTTACCTTCATCGGTGGCCGGACCATCACGTTACATTCATTCGCTGCAAGCTAGCTAATCTTCGTTTCAATTCTTTGTATTTATACACCATGAAGTTCACCGGATATGCTCTGTTGGCGCTAGGCGCTTCAGCTTCGGCCTATGTCGTTGCTAATGCCCCCCAAGATGGTGCTGTTGAGGCTCGCACTCCAGTAAGTCGAACTCATTACTACATTTGGTACTGCTTGGATCATGCTAAAACATCTTAGGGAAGCGGTCCCATGCGCGTCGCTCAGCTTACTTCTCTCTATGCTCGTGACCCCGAGGTTGACCTTGAAGCACGTCACCACAGGGGCAAGGGCAGGAAGGGTAACAACAAGCGTGACCCTGAGATAGTCGACCTTGAAGCCCGTCACCATCGTGGCAAGGGAAGGAAGGGAAACAACAAGCGCGAGGCTGAGGCCGAGCCTGAAGTTGATCTTGAAGCCCGTCACCACCGCGGTAAGGGCAGGAAGGGTAATAACAAGCGTGAGCCAGAGCCCGAAGTCGACCTTGAGGCTCGTCACCACCGCGGCAAGGGAAGGAAAGGCAACAACAAGCGTGAAGCCGAGCCTGAACCCGAAGTTGATCTCGAAGCTCGCCATCATCGTGGCAAGGGAAGAAAGGGAAACAACAAGCGCGAGGCTGAGGCCGAACCCGAAGTTGATCTTGAAGCTCGCCACCATCGTGGTAAGGGCAGGAAGGGCAACAACAAGCGCGAAGCCGAGGCCGAGCCTGAAGTTGACCTTGAGGCCCGCCACCACCGCGGTAAGGGAAGGAAAGGCAACAACAAGCGTGAGGCCGAAGCTGAACCTGAGGTCGACCTTGAGGCCCGTCACCACCGCGGTAAGGGAAGGAAAGGCAACAACAAGCGTGAGGCTGAGGCTGAACCCGAGGTCGACCTTGAGGCCCGTCACCACCGCGGCAAGGGAAGGAAGGGAAACAACAAGCGCGAGGCTGAAGCCGAGCCTGAAGTTGATCTCGAGGCTCGCCATCACCGTGGCAAGGGCAGGAAGGGCAACAACTAGATATCCAACACAATCTTTTTCTTACAAAAGATACACCCACGGAACACGCCAGCAACCAATCGATCAACCTAATGGTGGACTTATTAAGGGAGGAGAAGGGGGTGGAGGAAAGAATGAGCAGAGCAGAAACCTTTTTCTTTTTACATATCAGTTATAGGAATTTCCTTCTTGTTCAAATGTTTTTCCTTATGACGAGCTAAATAAAAAACCGGGCGCGTTTGCCTACAAAATCTCACAAAATGTACCATAGCAAATATGACCATCATTCAACGCGCACAACCAAATCCACGCCTGAAGCCTGACTACGGAAAATCGACACCTGAGGTCAAAATTAAGCGCAAACACAAGCCTTCCAAGCCCCCTTAGCTCCAAACGCTCCCCGTCTCACCTCGCGCGCGCAGATACCCGATGTTTGTTTCGTCCGTGTTTGAGACGGAACATGCGGCAATGTCGATACTGGCTAACATCGAACAATACAACGCCTGAAAAAGCAATGCATTTTTATTGTCTTTTGAAGAAAGGAGAAAGGATCGCCATGGATGATTGGGTAACCGAATCGATTCGTAACTGTTTGTGAATGCGAATACTAGACTGGGCTGGGTTGGGTGACTGGTTGCCAACGCCATATAGAGAATCACAGACTATTTTCCATAGAGAAGAGATCGTCATGGATGGTCAAGTACCGCCATGTATGTACATTCGTTCATTCCTTACTTCGCATTCGTATTAGGACCGGTGTTGCACAGTACATCCCCGTAGATATTTTGAAAAGTGGAGACGAGAACCATACATACCTGGGAGCCGGTTCCCAGTTCGATATTTGGTAATTGTTTGGTTCGATCTGGGGTTTGCGATCTGTAGTTTTGTGCAACACATACCTAGGCGTTATTATAATAACGTGGCGTATAGCATATTGTCGGTTGGGTTTGTGTCCATATGTTCCGACGAATTGTGATAGACGACGGATTTGAGTACATGTTTCAACATGACCACGGTCGGAAAAAATGAAAACCCTGCAAGATGCACTGTGATGGTCTTCTATTTGTAAGGCTACTCCACTATTCTCCGTGGAGCATGTCTCTTGTATGCAATTACAACACAGCTCCAAATCCAGTGTGGCTGTTCCACAAAACATTGAAACACCTTGGCTTCTAATGATCAACTCCGGTCGATTCCGCATCCGCATCGCCATCTCAAGGCTAAGATATCCCATTTCAAATACAACTCTGTATGTAAAGTGGCACTGGGCAATGAAACCTTCTAATCCGCTGCAAACTTGATGACTATTTTTAAAATGCTAAACGCCAATGTGATGAGATATTAACGCCGGTTGAACTTCGATGCTTGATGCAACTTGAGAAAACAAAAATCAAAGTAAAGGGGTATCAGCGGGTGTGCGTCACACAAGACAATCCCAAGAAATGCGTGTAGTCCTTCAATGGTCAAGAAACTTACTCGAACAAATGCCGTGATCGAGTCGGAATTAGTCGTAACCGCGTGGATCAAGGTTATTTCTTAGCCTTGACATCTGGGCCCATTGTTTCGCGCAGCTTATCGACTCTTTGAACCACCCATGTGTAAATATCGAAATGCAACCATACGAGCCACGCACAAAGCACATTGGCTAAATGATGCAGCACATAAGCGTAAGTTACGCCGTACATGGCGGCATATGCGGCGAACGAGAAGAGGAACGTATTCGTAACCAACGCGAAGCGCGAATGAACGCGGGGGATCATTCGACCTGTGCTAACGGTTTCGACAAGCAGGGCAAATGGCACAATGGATAAAATGTTGTGATGTGATGAAAATGGTGTTAACCAGCCAAGAGCGAGGTCCCGTATCCAAACAACAAGAACGGGGAGGTTGATTGGTAGTACCCACATCATGAGTATCAAGATGGAATGCGCGTAGTTGTAAAAATTATAGTCAATACCTTGACCCTGCATTAGGTTAGTACGTGTGAAGTGGGACCCGGGGAAAGAAATCTACTTACTGATTCCCTAGCTAGTCGACAGCCACGGACACAAGTCGCAAGGTGCACTAGCAATAGTACAACATAGGCGAAATGGTACGGTACGATAGTCGAGACAAGCGAAAGAAGAATTGCAGTCGTGATAATGCGTCGCTGGGTGGGCGTCACAACAGATTTTGTTGTTGTCCTGGCTTCGGTCGTACGCAAAGCAAGGCTGAAGACTGAGAATATCATCGTGAAGAGATATGTGAGCGCAAGCATGATATAGTTCACTGTGACGCAGATGGCCACACACATCAACCCGAACAATGGGACCAGAAACCAGAAGAAAACATCGTCCGACCCCAGAAGCAGTTCGTTATCGGCAAAGCGAAAGAGACTGGAACTGTTCCCCGTTGCAATGCCCAAAGGTGATTGGCCAGTGGTGATGCGTGATTGACGACGCGCTCCTGCTAGAAGAACGGAAAGTGAAGTCAATGTTGTAAGTGTAAATGGAATCGAGCCCCGCAGACATTCATTCAGACCCTCAGCAAAGCTCATAAACACCGCGGTCTCATCGTACACTTGGAATTGATGACGAAGAACCAAGACCATAATCAGGATCGGGAACGCTGCGAAAACTATACGATACCGCATCCAGAGTTTTCCCAGGCTCCCAAGCACATCGACCTGTAAAGAGAACTCGGCTCTACTATTACACATTGGATCCATCCATAGTTGAAACGACAGACCGTTCAACGACTGGTTTGAGAGGACGGGGTGCGGTAAATATGGTGCAACGCCATGCAGATTGATATTTGCGTCCTTAACATTAACAAAGAATTTACTCTCATAAACCTCGGTTATGTACTGTCGAAGGAGAGGTGCAAATAGCTCGTCGGTAACGCAAGTTTGTCCATTGATATGTACCTGGTATGCTAATAAGCTTGAATGCAGGGCCGGAATCTTAATATCCGTTATCAAAGGACGATTCGCTGGAAGTTTGATTTTCAGACCAGATGTTAGGAGACGCTGCAAGCTGAGGTCTACATGATATAGGGAGGCGGAGGCAGGGCTAAATTCAGCATACACCCATCCGCTGCTCTCTTCTTTTGATTTGTCCACAATCGCAACGAAATGATAGGCTGAAAGCTCTTCCAGATCATACTGCAAGTATGAGAACGGATGCTGGTCTGTCTTGAACGGAAATGTGGAATGCCGAGTTGAACTGGGAAGTGCAATGGAATCCGACGCAGAACTCTTACAGGCCAGTCTAGTCGGATCAGGTCCATCTTCTGACGTATTGTTAGATGTAGAGAATGTCGCTGACGACTCCTTAGCTTGCAAAGGAATGACACTACAGAAGAGTACGTCCAAATTGCCAACTTCGCCAGGAGTGCCAATTTTCTCGTTCGTTAACAAGGTAAATCTTCTACCTCCTGGGATTCCTTGTGATGGTACTGGTAAGAGATATATTTGCGGTTTCTGCTCCGAAATTCCGAGAGCATGCAGTGCTAATCTTTCCGCTCCAGTAAAGACGGCGTTATTCTCGTTCACAGTGAAGACTATTTCAGCTTCAACGAGAGGTAGATTCTTCTCTATGATATCCTCGAGACCGGTCAAAAACCACTTCTTGAATGCCCGCATCCGTTCTGGAGGGGTGAGTGTCTGTGCAGGCTTCCTTGCATTTATCACATCGTATAGCGCACCAACGACACTCTTCCGCATTTGGTCACACCATGTAATAGCCAAGTGGTCCATGCCAGTCCAAACATTGGGTATCGACGACGAAAAAACAGTGAAACCATGAGTCTCTGGGACCAAGGATGATAGACTTGCGTAATCGGACGGGACGATCGTGTCCAGTCCACCTCCAGCGATCGATATCACTGTTACATCCCGTAACGGATTATCGACATCGGATTTCTGAGAGTATGCATGCCGCCAGTGGTCATTGATGCTCTTGTATGTACGCACAATGTCTCCATCAAAAGAAATTGCAGGAACAGCATGCGGAGCAGCGAGTGTGATAATTGTATTGATTGAGTTGACTTGATAGTTCGGTAGAGTGAACATGGTTCGCGCCACGACTCCACCCATCGAATGCCCTACCACAATGACCGAGGTAGGGTCAGGAAGATCAGAGTCTCGAAGAGCGCGACCAGGTGTATGGTAAAGTGACAGGATATATGCGATAGCATCGTTGAGATACTCAGCTTGGTCAAGTAAAGTCTGCCCGTGGAAAGCAGTAAAATCTTCGTTGAAGTCTACAGTAAAGAAATCCAAGGGTCTTTTGCCGGCGTGGTGTGCATTTGGCTCGCGGCTGATTACATTATGATAATAGTATGCTGACTCTGAGGCAAGTGATCGGACCTGCTTGGAGCTGCCAGAGTTTCCAGGAATAAAGAGAACCGGTACACCTTTAACCTAAAAGCAATTAGCTAACTTCATTTCCTCAATTGTTTTCCTTGGTGTAACTTGAGCATACTCTGATATCGTGATCGATGCCGCCTTCTCGATAGATATACATTGAATATTTGCCTGCAAATCGCGTATGCTCCGTGCCGAAATCATCAATCTTCATGTAAGCAGGTCTCATGTAGCACATTTCACAGCCTTTGGTGTCCAATTGTCTTGCGAGGAAAGACTGCACCATTAGGAGAAATGCTCCAAATCCAAGCAACATTGTGACGAGCGTAGATGGCGACCACGCCCACGGACTACGCATCTGGACTCGCCGCCTAGTTTCACGATCCTCAATCATGCCGTCCGGTTTATTTTCCTTGACTAATGGGGCCATAGTGGCTAGGGAGCTTTTCAGATTTGCGCTCGAGGAAACGACGCGTGCAATGTAGAGGTGCGGTGTGATTCGCGATTTCCTGTCTCCGTTGCTGCGTAAGCGCGTTGCTGTGCCGATTTCAATTGCATACACTTTTGTCTGCCCGAAAATATTCACATATGTCTGCAAAATTATGCTCGGAGGTCAGATCATGGCATTCGTTGAGGTACGCGTGTGTCCGTCACCGCGCGCGGTGCAAACGTAGGATGGGTAGCAGTGAGTCGGCGGGCAATGTCGGGTCAATCGGACAGTACTCTGTGCTCTCGATTGAATGTGATGTGTCTGGGCTCCCTTAGAGAGAATGTGGAAAGATTTGGCCCGACATTTGAACAGAGGGATAGCGAGAATGCCCAACGTGTTGAGACAGAGGTAATCCAACCTAGGCCGCCAAGGAATGAGCGGACGTTGAGAAGGAACGAGTGATCCAAGCTTCCCTCAGGTCATCCCTATACAACCACCAAGCATCTGACGAAATCACGCGAAAACTCCATATCAAGGCAACTTCACTAAAGCATTCGAAAAAAAGGTGGGGTAGATGAGGTTTCAATATATATATTACAATAGATTGTAACACATGAAGTGGCTCAAAGAGGCAGAATCTATACAATCCAGGATACATTCAGTCGCAAAGGTATCCTACTCTTCTACGCTCGAAGACAAGACAGACCAATAGCCAGTAGCACCAAGCTAATTGGCAAAGTATGTCAAACTCCACCCAATGCAACTCAGTAGTACACAACACGAAAGATAACAACATGGGTAGAAAATCTGAGTTTATCCAGCGTGCTCCACGATCTCGCTTACGATCTGCCCATCCTTGATGTAACTTCTGATCTGCTCTGGAATGGGGTTCTCGACGTAGTCATCCTCAGTCGGAAGGTTGATATTGATGCTGCTTGACTTGCTGGAGAAGACCTCAGTGTTCAAGGATTCCTTGGACAGGTAAATGGTGGCGCCGTCCACTTGATCCAGAAGAATGGTTGGCAGTGTTCCAATCACCTGAAGAGCGAAGTTGGGGCATTTGATAACATCAACAGAGCTGATGAGCGAGTCAATAACAAGAGAAGCGCGAGAACAATTATCCAAAGAGATAGCGTTCGCTTTGCCGTTGATGCGAATGGTAGTGTTTTTGCATCGAGAAATGAGGATAGAGTGCTGGAGTTCAGCCTCAATCTCGACCATCTCGCTTGGGGTGTCGAAATTCTCCTACATCTTGTTAGAAACCATTGGTGCAGCTGGCAAGAATCATTAGGGCTTACTATTATCCACTTGTTGCCATCCAACTCCTTCTTCGGAGGCTTCTTTGTCCGCATGCTTTCAGGTTTCGGCTTCTTGCCGGGGGGTGCCGGGCTCTTGCTCCTTAAAGAGCCACTGCTGTCACTCCGAGTTGGCACTGGAGCATTAGCTCGCAATGATGGGTTCTTGTGCGTCATTTGGCTGGCATCAACCTTTTTGAGTCCCTTGGTGACTGCTTCGCCCCTGTTTAATTCGTCGAAAACGGCGTTCATGTCTGGAGCCGCTTTCTTCGGCGCGGGCGCAGAGCCTGGTGGCGGAGGTGGGCCCGGTGGTGGTGGGCCAGGGGGTGGTGGAATACCCCCAGGTGGTGGAGGCGGAGGAGGCGGGATATTGGAAGCACCTGCAGCAGGAGCAGCCTTGACTTCCTTCGCGGCTTCCTTCGCATCGATACCGTCGTTATTCCAAGTGACGCCAGTGGTGTGATGCTTCTTTCCGTACTCGGCGAGAGCCTTGAAAAGTTTATAGTACGCTTGAACCCACTCGGCATTTGTTTTATCAGGTCTGGAGCTATGTTAGATATCCCGGAAACGCAAAAGAAGGTAAGATGTTCTTACTTATCCCTGTATTCCTTGAGCACTTTGTTGCCAAAGATCTGGGCTCCGCCAAAAAGCTCATTGATGAATTCGTGGGGTTTGGTACCCGGCATCCCAATCCATCCCAAAGCTCCCACGCCATCGCCAACCATTGCCAGAGAGTCTTTCAGGGCGGGATCTCGGTTCGCTTGTCGAACCTCATCGACCTTCTCCATGGCCGTCTGCACATCGCGAAGGACTTCCATAAGAGTGGCATCATCAGGCTTCTTTGCTTTAGTAGTTATGAGGAGGAAAGTTCTCTGAGCAGTAAACGCCTGTTGCACCGCTTTCGCCTATTTGAAAGTCAGACCCACTGCCTTTTTCGATCACATTGTCGACCACCATACCTGACTGTCAATGACGTTCCCCAATTTGCTGCTCAGATCCAACCATGTCTTCAATTCGCTGTTCAAGATCTCGTCATAGGCCTGGATGGACGGAGGTAGGTTCTCAACAGGTTTGGCCGGGTCTGTGTGCTCCACAATGGAAGGTGCACCAGTAGCTATTGTAGAAGAACCACTAGGAGCTCCGTTGGGGGCGGTGACATCGAATCCTACGGAGGAGGATGCAATATCCTCCAGTCTGGAGGTTGCAGCTTCAAGCCTGTGCAGCGCCAGGAGTTAGTACTTGGACGGACTATTTTGAGAGCAAGTTTGGGAAGCGCATAGAAATACCCACCGCTTTATGAGAGTTGTAAGGTTGTTCATGTTATTTTGGGCCATGGCTCGTTGCGGGGAAGTAGCTCCTGAATGCAGGGCAAAACCTGGGAAAGGGTGGGAAAGCTCGCGGAAGGGGCTGATGACGGACGGCCGCAGCTCGGAGCGCCGCCGAAGAGCTGGGGGGAGAGGCTCTAGAGATGGTAGAAATAAAAGTCTGATCACACAGACGGCAGAAGACAGCACAATGACCAGCGATGGTGGGGCGAGGAGTGTTGTTGCAGAGCAAGCAATGGTGAGGCAGTAATCCTGGGGGTACAGGTAGCAGCTCTCCCGCGTCCAAGCGCTAGCTGGTTGCCAAGCCTGGCTTCATCCAACAGCCGCCATTTGCATGCTCCCATGTCCGCACCACCTCCGTCAGCATTGACCCTCCCCCGTTCCGGCCCAAACAAAGGGCTCTCAGTCCATATAGCCAATATGACGCCGAATCCCTTACAGACACAGGATGCCGCGCCCATTGACTTTGTTACGCTGGGCATGTTCATTATAGGTAATCCATTGTGTACTTCTTCATCTACCAGGACTCGTACCTATACTCATTGCTCCATATACAATAGACGAAATTGAATTTGAGCCACCCAAACCCCCAGTCCATGACATTCTCGGTGGCGCAGGCTCCTACTCTGCACTTGGGGCCCGTATATTCTCTCCCCCACCACAGTCTAAGACAGTTGGATGGATCGTTGATTGCGGCTCAGACTTCCCATCTGAACTGCGTGATGCCATTACGCAATGGGACACTGGTGTCTTATTTCGCGAAACCCCTCATCGTCTAACCACGCGAGGCTGGAATGGCTACGGCCAGAATCAGCATAGGGGTGCGTGGTTTTCCGTCGTGTCCCCATGCCTCGATGTACAGTAGTCTGATGTCTTTTGCAGCCTTTCGATACACCACTCCCAAGTTGCGCCTGGATCACGATTCTCTTGCTAACACACAGCTGCTCTGGAGCCGGTCTTTCCACCTTATCTGCTCGCCATTGCGGTGCATAAATCTTGTTGAAAACATTCTCGCATTACGCAAGCAGTCTCCCAATGCAGGGTCAACAGATCGTCCTCTATTCATCTGGGAACCGGTGCCTGATCTGTGTACTACCGCAGAAATGGCGAATTGTTTGAAAGCTCTCAAGTACATTGACGTGATTAGTCCAAATCATTCGGAACTCGGCGGCTTCTTTGGACAAGGCACCGATGGTAAGGATCATGTCAACCACCGATTAATAGAAGAATTATGCAGCAGGTGGTTGCAACATGGTATCGGGCCCAATGGCCAGGGTGGAATTGTCGTAAGAGCCGGCAAAGATGGTTGCCTCGTTGCACGCCAAGGCCTGCTCAAGTGGATGCCTGCGTACCATCAGTCAGCAGAAAAAGTCATTGACCCTACCGGTGGGGGAAATGGATTCCTAGGAGGGTTAGCAATCGGCTTGGTGAGGGGTGGAGCAAAGCCCGGGCTTGAGAATCTCGAAGAATCGGCAATATGGGGTTCTATTTCGGCAAGTTTTGCAATTGAGCAAGTCGGGATGCCGGTATTGTCTCACAATTCAGACGACGAGACATGGAATGGTGTGCGCGTTGAAGACAGACTCTTAGAATTCAAACAAAGGCTGGATAGATATGTACAGCCTTAACGTGTTCCCAGCAAAACACCATAAGACGAATTGCAATCACTCCTCCACAGCCGTCGGTCCGTCTAGTTTCCTTGCTCCTTTTGTTTTCGCTCGTGTTCGATGATCTGCTTGCTCCAGCTGCGTATTGTCAGCTTCTCCTTCGCTCGCAATGGGTGAAGGAGGGGGCTCCGTACTATCGGCTGGGAAAGAATCTGTGCGGCTCCGGCATCCTATCTCGGTATTCTCGGTTTGCGCTGAGCATCCAGGCCATTCCGACGACACTGGCGAGAACGGCGCCTACGACGGCGGTGTTGGCTTTCCAGTTGTTGGGCTGCGCATACCAACCACCGGCCGGCGACCAGACGTGCTTTGGGTACCTGCCAAACCTGTCAGTACAGAGATCCCCAAGCCATTGGGAGGCAAAACTTACGGGATCTTTCCTCCTCCTCCCATGGTGAAGTGTAATTGTGCTGTGGGTGGGTGTATGTGTTTCTGAGAGCTTGGAGTGAGGTGCGGTTCCAATGAGCTTAATTGCTTACATAACGCGGCGGTCTTGGCTAGAAATTTTGGAGTCGCGATCATCAGAGCTCCAGGAGACACTCGACTGCCGCCCTCTCCAATTGCCGCATTCTCGCGCCCTATTTTAATTCTTCCCTTTTCTCTTCTATCTTATCATTAATGAAGCGAATACCTGTGTCGAGATGCGCCACGCAATTGTTGGCAAAGTCACTGCCTCGAAGCCAGTGCCCCCATGCTCCTGCGCTCCAACGAAACCTCAGATCTCATAACTATAGGATACAGTCGCGCTTTCAAACCACATCTGCCTACCCCAATGATGCCGATCTAGAAACTGAGATCCCCGGGGCGACGGAATCCAACGTGCCCAAACCTCGACCTGGCCGCCGAAACATACCCCTCGTAAATATCCCATCACCACACCCCAGCACATCACAGCGGTCGACGAAACTCCATGCTTTACGAAGTCGATTGTCTCTTCCGCCCCGATTCCCCCTTCAGACTCTCGCCCGAACCCTAGTACATCCATCAGCAGACCCTGATCCAGCCTTTAACAATGGCTCGCTCTCAATTCTCGGAGGAAATCTCTTGGGTTACTATACAACAGAGTATCTTCTCTGCAACTACCCACGCCTACCCATGTCAGTTGTATTCGCCGCCCAATACGCTTACACTGGACCAAAGGCTCTCGCTACCATCGCGAGCGAATGGGGTATTGAAGCCGCAGCTGAGCCGGGAGGTGAGGTTGATCCAGGCCTCTTACAATTCAAGAGAATCAAATCTGGAGACGATCTCCCTGCCGCACTGAGGCAACAAGCGCCCTGGAAATGGAACGTTACCACCACACACAAGATTCTCCACACGGATGAGTTTGGCTCAACCAACGCACCACCCAGCCCACATTCACTGCAATCAACACCTGTGCCCATGGAGGAGGCAGCCCAATCCTTTGTCCGGGCCCTAGTCGGAGCACTCCACGTTCACCTCGGATCACCGCTTGTCAAGCGCTTCTTCCGAGATCACTTCCTCAGCCGCCACCTCGACATCAGCACCCTCTTCAACTTCCGAACACCCACCCGCGATCTCTCCCGCCTCTGCGCCAGGGAAGGCTTCGATGCGCCAGTAGCCCGTCTCATTTCCGAAACCGGTCGATTGAGCAGACACCCCGTGTTCGTTGTTGGCGTGTACAGCGGAAAAGACAAGCTTGGGGAAGGAGCAGGAAGTTCATTAGACGAGGCGAAGGTTCGCGCAGCGGCAGCGGCGTTGAAGGCTTGGTATCTCTACAGGCCCATAGAAGTCACAGTCCCGAGCAGCATGGAGGGTGAAGTCGATACGAGCAAGTGGCGTCCCAATATGGTCGATTGCGGCGAAGTCATTGTGTAAGAATATATACGGGCAGAAACTATGCTTTGGAGTTGTGTTTTGTGTGCTTTTCTCCTTTTTGGCATGTATGCATAGGATGGAGGCTCCGTTTGCTTCTTTCGATATTGTGTATTTTAGAAAAAGATTGGAGTGGTGGGAAGAGAGGAAGGGGAAATGGACAAAGGTGGATATGTTATATTAGAAGAGTGCAGAAAGATCTAAATCAGGGAGCGCTAATAAGAGCGTTATGTATCATACAATCTTGTTAGATGTCGGAATCAAAATGTGGAAATACCATGTTTCCCGTAACTTCAAATGCGGTCACTCAACGTTTATTTCAGCGTTTCCATCTGTGGATCGTCTCTTGAGCTTGAGCGTAAGAAGTGTTGTGAGTATGTTGACAACGAGAAGAATTTTGTGAAACGTTGTTAGTACTATGCCTTGCCTTGCCTTGATTATTATTCTTGATCTTGCCCTTATTCTTGTTCCTGCATTTATTTTAGATATAATAAAATATGGGAACTTACCCACCCACCTAGCCACAAAAAACCCCTCTTTTGCTTTTCTAGGCTTTTTTGGGGGCAAAAAATCAAAGTTCCCCGCTGGGAATATATACAACAGTGATCACAAATAAAAAAGCATATTTGGTAAAATGTAGAATTTACATGTATATGTGTGTGTAGATGCACGATATATCTAGGACACGAAAATGAAAATTCAAGCGCGCATGATGTATTAATATTTTGTGGTGTAGTGTTTAGTTTAGTTGTTTGACTTTTCTTCTTCTAATTTTTTTTTTTTTTAAAATTTGCTTTCCTAGTTGTTGCGAGGGTTGGATTGGATCTTATTTTGTAAGTTGTGAAGCGACTAGGGCGCTCGAGATAACGCCCCGGAAAAACCCCCCAAAAATTGAAACGCAGAAGGCTTTCAAAGCACCCATTTTAAATTCATGTTATGAAGAGCAATAAGTGATTTATGGACGCAAAAATTTCTCGGTTAGTTCTTTTCACCGGTTGCGTTTGTTGTTTTTCTTATAGATCATTGTATTGAGGGTACGATTCTCTTCTGTGGAAATTCAACCGAACAAATCGGGTCGTCTGCCTGAACAAAAACAGACAGCACGTGTCAGATAAGAATTATCTTTGGTTTCATATATACGGGTTGCATTGGATTGTATCGGGATAAAGTAAACACAGAGAGAGCATTCACGGATTGGTGTCAACCACAATAAAACGTCTTCAACCCCACGACACCAAGACGTCTAAACGAAAAGGGAATCACCACGGAAACTCCTAGTTGATTGTACTGTAACCTCTTGCGCGTTTCGCCGGAAAATGGTTGCAAAGGCAAATTCGTTTACGAACAAGAACGCTGGACAGATGATAGATGGCGAAGAAAAGAAAGAAATATAACGGTAAACGATCGGGGCTCGTAAGATTCCTTCTCTTTGTGCAGTCATTTCATATCGTTTCCACTTCATTTGCTGGGCCGCTGACTAATGCTCGCTGAAAATGCTGCTGTCGCTCGTGTTCCGTACATAACTTTCGTGACTCTTCGGGCTTGAGACGGGCTATGCTAAAAAGGGCCATGTATAATAAATAGCTACGGGAAAGGGGTATCAAATGGCCGACCCAGAAACAAAAAGAAGAAGAGCTCTCGCTCGTTCAAGGAAAACGCGGATCTGAGAAAGAAAAGAAATCGGATCTAAAGTGCCGAGATGTTCCGCGGCCTGCAATCGTTTGCTGTGTGCGGTCGTGTTTCGCGTGTTTCGTTGCTGTACGGATCGTGCAAATACCGAAATCTTGATACCATTGTTTCGTCCAGTGCTGGAATCACGCGGTGTTCCAGTGTTTGACACATTAGCATTCGTTTACCATTGGGATGCGGCTTCGAATCTTCTCTGCTGCTGCTGGAAGTATCCGTCAAACACGCTTAATTCCGGTTTCTGCGCCGTGAAAGTGTGCGTCATGGGACCGGCAATGTTGTTACTGGTTGCTACACCATTTACACCACCCAAAGAAGGCGCAACCTGCCCGCTATAACCACCATCCATGCTTCTACGCCTCACGCCGGGCGTTTTCCCATTCCCTAGGTTTGCTAGAATGAAGGACATCTTAATGCGCTCTTTTGGCTTAGCACTCAGCATCTTTTCAATGACTTGAAGCCAGTCAGCCTCCATCTTGAGCTGTCGCAGTTTCCTGCCTGAGCCGATGAGCCCGTTCCGAAGTCCCGAAGTGGTTGTTGCGTGCAGACGGTTTCGCCAACTTCCGACACGGTCGAGGTGTGCGTGGAACGAGGCGTCCTGGGATGAACCTGCACGATACTGGGTAAAAATAGAGAGAGATTGGTTCTGGGCGACTGTCATCATGTTGAGGAAAACGCAGCCAAGGGAAAAGACGTCAGCCATCCGTTTCCCACGTGAGACGATGGCTTCCGGCGCTGCATAAATGTAAGATTGATCCTGCAGGTATATCTGAAGCTGGTCTAGCCTCTGTGAGGTGGCCATCGTGGGGCTAAAAGTATCGGTACTGTGCCCAATGTCAAACGGAGCAAAGAAAATGCGAGACCCTTCAATCAGAATCTTGCGAGGTCTAATGTTGCGGTGACAGATTGACTGTGAATGCAAATATTCAAGTCCTGAGGCCAAATCATACATCCAGTCAACAAGAACCTTGGACCGGTTTGAATCACCTCCAGGAAGTGCCAGATATTCATCCAGGCTGTATTGCGCTCGTTCCGTAACAATGCCAATGTGACTTGGTTGGGCATAGGAACAAAGCAATTTCGCGATGTTCTTGTGATCATACTGCTTAAACTTGTTGATCTGCTCCATAATTGTTGTCTTCTGTGTCTGTCGTGTCGTGACGAACCTTTTCCGCACCAACACGCGGTCGTCGGTTTTTCCCAACATTCTGACTCGATCGACGCTCTTTTCAGAACCCCTAGATGTCCGAAGGAGGTTGATGTGCTGCAAAGGAACTATCTCACGGGCAGCAAAATCCACGTGATTTCCGGTAAGTGGTAGCTCCTTTGATGTGGCCCGCCACTGTTCTTCAACAACTCTGCGAGCATCTGCTACGATGCCCTGCAGTCGTTCTTCAGGAAAAGGCAAGTTTTCATCTCTCAGATCAAAGAATGCTGCTTGCCGCCAAGACGACACATCGTCACAAACAAACAAGAGGATAGCGAGCCGAGGATTGGACAGAGTCCATTGCCAAATTTTTTTCACCAAGCCTGGCTCCCAACCCTGTCTTCGGCATAAATCGTAAAACCAACCGGAGAGGGATTGGCCTTGGGCCGAGAGCAAGGAAGTATTGATGAAACCATTCACAAGAGGCGTTATAGGAGCTACACTTTGCCTGTGATATTGCTCCTGTCGATAAGGGTTGGGAGAACTGGGGAGAGGATGTGCTGCTGCAGCGGACGAGTGTGCCGGCGGCATTGACACAAATCCTGCTACAGAGGTGGTAGGACTAAGAACTGGTGAAGTCGGATAACCTGCTATTGATGATGGGAAAGTTGCTACTGGATTGATGGGCCTTAGAGGTTGAGGGGCTACGGGCGTAGTTGATCGACTTGTATACTGCGGAGTGCGGTTTGGGCTGTTCTTGGGTGACGAGCTCGCCGATTCGGCCGAGTATACGGATCCGGGGCTTGCCATAACATTGGACCAAGGATTGTTGTTGGTGGTGGTTGGGGTAGCACTCCGGCTCGTACAAGAAGAGACAGAGGAAGCCGTGGGGGAAGAGGGACCTCTTGTATACCATGTGGGTTCTTCATGCAGATTGACCATGGACATGGTGTGCTGAAGGTTATACTGGGGTTTGGGGTAGTCTGACGCGGGCGTACGCCATGGTGAATTGGAGCTGTGCTGCATTGCTGCAATGCTGCAAGATCTGTCTATCAGGTGGGCAGAGAGTGGGATCGAAGCAGCGAACGAGATGGGCGTCCGAGGGAGTTGTGGGATACAAGCAGATGCACAAGACGCGGGGTGCCTAGGAGTGGACGTGCGGGGCGGAGAGACGCCAGACAGAAGCAGGAAAAAGCAAAACGAGCATAGCAGCGCAAGAGAGAGGAAAGGGAAAGAAAACGTGGGAGGTGACGAGGTGACGGTGAAGGGGGAGTTGGGCCCAAGGAGCAGTCAGTAATAGAAGTACTGCAAGCAAGAGTCGGGCAGGACCCGACCCATGCCGAGATCAGGACGCGGACAAGGCTTGCTGGATCAAAAAGCGCAGAGGCTGTTGATGTGCTGGCAATTACTTACCTGCATTTGGGACCGCATTAGGAGGAGTTTACAATATATGGCCTTTGGTGGTGGGTGTTGGGCGAATGCAGAATGGGCACGAGCGCACCCTTGCGGGTTAGGTGTATGCAGGCGAACGTGGCCGGCTCAGAGTCGCCTCCTGGCCCAAGGCGTACCTTGTGCATGTGTTCGCGGCGCAACGACGGGAGCAGCGCAGCGAGTGGTGCCATATCATCCAGACGATCCTTTACGGTGCAGGACAGGCGCACATAAGTGGTAGTTGAAGGAGGTGAGGGCGTGGGCGAGCCGTCCCGAGAGCCAGCAGCAGGGGAGAAGAAGAGGAGGAGGCTGTTAATGGGTGAAGGGTCAAGGTTGATGACTGCAGGACTACGCGCAGCTCTGGGCCAGCAAAAAGAGGCGGATGACGGGCAGGGCAGCCATTGGAAGAGAGATGAAGAAGAAGCGGTGGGAGCGTCAAAGCATCAACCGGATGCTGGGAAGAAGCCACGATGTTTTGCATGGTCGACATGTTAGTTTGCGATCTATAGCTGGGTGGGTATGTAAGTATGTGGATAGCTGGAGGAGTAGTAAGTACTAGATACCGAGATACCTAGCTACCTAGATACCTAGTCACCTAGCTAGTGTTCAGAAGCTCCAGGGGCTGGCCGCGTTGGGCGCGTGTATTGTGGAGGAGCTTGCATCCAATACCGCATTCGAATTATGGGTGGCTGGTTATGTAAGTGTGTGCGCAGTCACGTGGGGCTTGGTCGCTTGGCGGAGAAAGTCAACCAGATTCAGATTAAGATTACAAGTCATCGGTCAGGTGACGTGGTCAAAGTTGACAGGCCAAGGCCAAGCGTTTTGCGGCCCACCCGGCTAATGAGAGAACGAGAGATCAATAGCGGCTACAGAGTCGGTTACTGGTGCCAGCGCGCCAGCGTCCAGCGTACCACAGCACAGAACCGCTCCAATTGCTCACACGACCTCCGATAAAACTCTGGACGGTCTATCTACTGTCACTGTCAGTCGTGCTCGTCCGACGGACGGCCCACTCCGGGCGATACGCCTCTACTGAACCACGTACGTACTGTCTGGAGATTGCTTCTTCATCGTTCCGTGACCGGCCGTTATCTGTCGCAAACCTTGGGGCCGTGTGGAAGCCTTGGTGCCTGACTTTTGTCGACTTTTTCCCCCTTTGCTTGTTTACGTGCGAGCGACAGCGGCGCAAGAGTCCGCAAGGAGATTGCAAGCACTTCAGAATGGCCAAAAGTCCGCAGACGCTTCGATGGATTGGGCATGCTGCGACGGATCTCGCCAACTCCAGTGCCATCTTGAAACCGAAGCCACAGACGTTGTCCGGCAACAGGGGTTGTGCAGACGCCTTGTCCGCCGCCCATTGGCCCGCTAGCCGAAGACAAGCCCCCACTGACGCCCGCTACGTCTCGTCTGTGCGGCTCAATCTCCAGACTTCAACACCAATTGTCTCAAGGAGTCCCTCACCGTCATGCTCGCTGAGTATCCACCCCCAATGCGGGCCTCTGTGGCAAAAGCTTGGTTGGCTGACCGCACTCCGCTAACCTATTGCACTCCATGCTGCCCATTCAAGCTTAATTCTCGTGCGCCCATGGCGTCGTTCGCATAGACGAGGCCTCGCCACCCGTCTCATCATCAATCACTCCCAGTCTCAACTTTGCCGTCCCATTTCCGTAAAGGCCTGTTGCTGCTGCTCTCCGAGTCTGGATGCCCTTGACAACTCACGCCATCACGACTGTTCCTTCCGGACTTTCTGCCCCTCGTACTCGTCACCTCCACTCATCTTACACACGACACTTTTCTTAATCCTCCCTGGCGCCTGCATTTTCTCCTAATGACTCCCATGCAGTAGACGTTTCTCATGAGCTGGCCTTGACTTCTCTCAACTTCATTCTTTGTTTCTTTCTCTTCTACCTTGTCCTTCCTTTCTTCTTCGCCACTTTCTCTTAGACCTGCTGCAGGGCAGCTCGGCGACTACCAACTAACTTTCACTCACCACCACACCAACTTTAATACAACTGTCCATCACTACTAATACCCTTTCGACTTCGACCATGTTATTCAATACCGCCCTGTTGGGCGGCCTTCTCCTCGCTGGCCATGTCTCTGCTGTCAAGATGGATGCTCTCAACGCTCTCCTCCAACCCGCAAACGATGTCGAGGATGTACTTCGACGGGATGCCGACATGGTAGCTTCCCTTACGCGACGACAGGATGCCAACAACGTCAACTCCGCTCCTCAGATTTCAACAACACCCGCATCCGGCGATGCCTCACAGGCCGACTTGGAGAAATGGGCACGAGAGACTCGCGCAGCTTGCGAGACGGCGCTAGGTGGACTCAATGGCCAAGCATCCAACCCAAGTGGAATCGCTGTTTGCTACAATCTTCCCTTCCTCGACAACCAGACGGGCGTCTTCCAGGCTGAGCTTCGCATGTACAACGTATCAGCGCCTATTGATCCTTGGGTTGGTGTTACCGCGTCGGACGTTAGCATGACATTGTCATACTTGGGTGCTACGGTGCAGAGCATGAACGGCACTTTTCAGAAGCGGGAGGATGTTGGCTACCCGCCTATTCGCGCACGGGAAGAGGTTGACGGCATGTTGGTGGAGAGGCAAACTATCAACACCATGACGGAGTTGAAGGTCCTCATGTATGTTGGAAGGATCAACAGCAACTTGATGGGGCCAGCTATGAACGAGTATGTGTATCCGATTGACTGCAGAAGAACCAAACACTAACTATTTGACCAGGGAAGCTTTGAAGCCACTCCTCGTGCCACAGATCGACTTGGCCGCACGCAACCCCATCACCAACCAAGACGTCAGCGCAACTCTCTCCTCGAACGAGGCATCCTTCGTCAACGGCGTCTTCGCAAGCGCCGAGCAGCAAGGTACCCGCGTAGACGATGCTGAAGCAGCAGCCTCCGCCTCCGCCGCCGTTGTCAAAGCCGCACCCTTCTTCCTTCCTGGAACCAACCTCGCCTTCTTCCCCATCGGTCTCGTCATCACCTCCGTTTGGACCGCAGCCTTCATTGGCGCAGTCGGCTTTGGCACAATGGGCCGCATCCAGTTCCGCGAGCAATATAGGAGGAGAGTGAGGGCTGAGATGGCGAGAGGCGTACGGACGATTTAATTGATGTGTGGTTAGAAGCTTCTATTCAAGACGCAATAAAAACGGAGTTCTACCCAAGGAGTTTTTTATCTATTCCCTATATCGCCTTTCCTTTGTTCTCTTTTCTTTTCTTTGCATACTGTACATAATTTACAGGGGTGAATCCCAAACCTATCTATCATCCTGGCGATGGAACATGAGCGTTTTTCTTCACGAGGGAATTGGGAAACGACTCTAGAGAGAAAGCGGGGGACTCGGAAAGTGGAAATAGCATCGCTCCGCCATGGTAGCGTAAATTACCTAAATAGGCCACTAAATCCCAAAAATAAATGAATAAAAACCAAATACGAATAACTCGAGAGATCGCAATCGTACACTGCGCCTACTTAACGTGAAGCGTGCAAAAACAGTGCATACTATCTACAGTATACGGAGTCTGCAACGCGGGACTCCGATTGTGACGCAAGTCAACAAGGGGAGATGGGGGCTGGACTTGGGGGGTCCAGGACATCCTTGTCCCTGTCCTGTCTCCTGTAGGTTATTTTTTCTTCTCATGCGCACGCCGCCACGCGATGCGGCGCTGTGCCCTTGATAATACTTTTTCCTGACTAGGCAAGCAAGCATGTCAGCAAAGCCACAGTATCTAATTGGAATAGTCTTTCTGTGATGCTTCAGCCTTGCGATTAATTTTGTCTTTATGGTTTTCGGGTGAGCTGTTTTCTAGATGGGTGAGTGAGTGAGTGAGGAGGTGAGGAGGTGAGGAGTATCACGTGTACTTTTAAACACGCTGTTCCTGATCCGATCCGATTCGACTCGATTAGGCATAGTCCTAACCACCCCAAAGCAACAGCCGTGGGTAGCCGTGTGCGTCATTCTCATGACTTCAACCGTACTACCCTTTGCAGCTACTCAGGAGCGTATCCGTCTATTTCCCCTTTCTAAATCATGATATCTGCAGATGCGATTGGACAATTCGCTTTTTGCGAACCGATGATTTTGAATTAGTCAGGACGGGAATGGTCGGCCGCGGGTGGCCACTTGTACTTGGTACTACATACGCGCGCCCTATGCAAGTTCTTTAAACGGATGGGGCGGGGCTAGTGCGGATGTAGATAGATAGCTGGACTGTCCTTGACGTGACTTGACTTTTCGTTTACGTGAACTAGACTACGCATTTTTGAGTCATTGGGTAACGGTACGGTATATAGGGAGCTGTGAATTCTGTTCCTTCAATCTCTTTTTTGTTTGTGCTAGACATTGACCTCTTTTGGTTTTTTTGCCGAACTTTGACGGTTTTTCTTGCTTAGTCAGGGCTACGTCAATGGCAATGTCAACGACAAAGGGAATAGAGGGAAGGGGATTTGGTAAAGGGCTTAGGGAGAGGGAGTTTTTGTTTGATGCGAAGTATAGGAATTTGAATCATGGTGAGTTTTGAGTGTCTTTCTTTCTTGCGGGATGGGATTGAGGCAATTGGTTTGCAATTGGTTCGACATGTCCCAACGGGTACTTTTGGATCTTGTCAACTTACGGTATGTTTAAAGAGAGAAGCTAATGCATTGGGAATCAAGGCTCATTCGGCACATATCCCCGCGCGATACAAAAAGCGATGCGCGCCTTCCAAGACCAGGCTGAGGCGAGGCCGGATCATTTCATTCGATATCAGTATCCCAAATTGCTTGATCAGAGTCGCGAGGCAATTGGCAAGGTACGATTACCTTCTTCTCCACCTTAACCCAGCACAGCATCTATCTTTCCAAAGCAGCTGTTCTGTACTGGCTATTCTAACACGCTGTAATAGCTTCTCAACGCCCCGACCGAAACCCTAGTCTTCGTACCAAATGCCACCACTGGAGTCAATACTGTTCTGCGAAACCTAGTCTTCGAAAAGGGAGACCATATCCTCTACTTCTCCTGCATCTACGGCTCATGCGAGAAGACAGTGAGTTATATAACCGAAACGACGCCCGCAGAAGCTGTAAAGATTGGCTTCACGTTCCCTATTGAAGATGACTGGCTAGTTGAAGAGGTCAAAGCCAAGGTCAAACAAGTAGAGCAAAATGGCGGGAAAGTAAAAGTCGCCATCTTCGACACTGTTGTTAGTATGCCGGGTGTAAGGTTGCCGTTTGAGAGATTGGTCAAGGTTTGTAGGGAGTTGGGGGTGTTGAGTTGTGTGGATGGGGCGCATGGTATAGGTCATATTCCGATTGATCTGGGGAGTCTAGATCCGGATTTCTTCGTTTCTAATTGTCATAAGTGAGTTGATTCGCTTTTCGTATCTCTTCTCTGTAACCCCATGATATGCGCTGACAGTGTCCCAACCTAGATGGCTCCACGTACCCCGCGGCTGCGCAATCTTCCACGTCCCACTCCGCAACCAACACCTCATAAGATCCACACTCCCGACTTCCCACGGCTTTGAGCCTTTACCGAAGCCAGGCGAGAAAATCATCTCGCCGTTCCGACCCCCTGTCGGTAAGTCAAAGTGGGAATACAACTTCGAGTTCGTAGGCACCATCGACAACTCTCCCTATCTGTGCATCCCCGCTGCTCTGAAGTGGCGTGAAGAACACGGCGGCGAGACGGCAATCATGAATTATTGCATCAAGCTCGCCCAAGATGCTGCGAAGCACTACGCTAAAGTCCTAGGCACAGAAGTGTTGGATAACAGCACTGGGACACTAACCAATTGTCCATTGATCAATATTCGACTGCCCCTCTCCGCTCCGGATATCCAGGCCCTGGCTGTTAAAGCTGGGATGAAGAAAGAGGAGGTGGGAGGTGCGGTCAGGGACTGGATGGTTGAAATGATGATTGTGGAGTATGATACGTTCATGGCTATGATCTTCCACGGGGGCGCCTGGTGGGTGAGATTGAGTGGACAGGTTTATCTTGAGTTAAGTGATTTTGAATGGGGGGCCAAGTTGCTGAAAGAGCTTTGCGAGAAGGTGAAGAAGGGGGATTTTATGGGGGCTAAGAGCAGGTTGTAATGGCCATCGAGAGAAATTCTACGTCGCGGTGGATGAAAAGGCCCATGACATCCTGTTTAGTATTTGTTGTTCACAGAAAGGAATCAAACGGATTGGGTATCAAGATTTTATTCGTTTGCTCTAAGAGCTGTGCTAGAATTCCTTACCGCCTTTTTATTTGTTTGCCTTCTGCCTTCACTTCTCGACGTACCAACCAATTACCATCGTGACCGATAGCTCTACTGAAAACATTCACTGTTTACTCGCTGTTTTCTCCCCCAACACACTCATTCAACCAAAGTACACCACACTCACTTCGTTCTCAACCGTCGACCCTATACCCTCCAAAATCATCATCAGTATCAATACCTAAAAACAGCTCCCACTAAAACATCTCACCACCATGAAACTCCTCACTCTAACTGCCTTTTCCGCCATCATCACGACCCTCGTGTCCGGCATCCCCTTCCCAGACTCCACCTTCCAACTCCTCGGCCGCGACACCGAGCCCAAGGACTGCAACTTCTGCAAGGGCTTCCTCTATTATTGTTTAGACGTGAGTCGCTCGGCTATTGGATACTTACCCCTGCTACATCATACACGCATTCTCCGAAGGAGCATACAAGAAAGCGGAGGCTGACGTGCTACTAGAACGGATTCACTGGGGGCCAAGATGGATGTAAGCAGACGTGCAGCGAGCATGTTTGTCACTTTTTCAAGGAGGTGGGTATTGCTTTGTTTTGTTCTGATGCGCTGCGTCGGATAAATACTATTGTCGTATATGGCTAAAGCTAATTGTGAATGCAGTGCAAGCAGTGCGGCGAAGAGTTCTCAAAGTGTCCTGATGTTCCACGTTGGGGATAGGAAACTTCGACGTTCGCAGTCGGTCTGGCGGGCCTCTACGGTGGGTCGCTTGTCCGTCAGCAACAGATAGGCGGCGTGGAGAAGTTCCGGGCGGAAGTCCGGGGATGATGAATCGGATTCAGGGTGTTTCTTGAGCGGGCCTGTGGCGGTGTTTGTGGCTCGTTTTCCTTGTTGGATTATGATGCTTCTTCTTTTTCAGTAGAGGTTCTCTTCTCTATTACTGATTTGGAGGAGAGTTTGGATGACATCTTTTTTCATTTCTGCGGTCGAGCATCATATCTGTTTTCTTGGCGACGGACATTCGTTGAAAGTGGGCCTGGTCTCGCCAACTGGATCAATGTATCATTTGAGGAGGATAATGTTCTTGGTCTGCCTAAACGGAATCGGATATTACTATGGATGGGTACACTTGGCGTAGGTTAGGCGTATTCACTACAATTCTGGATGCTTGCGTCAGCCCAGGGGCAGAACAAAGTGGTATCAATTTCTGGAATTTATGGCTTCCGGGTATCTTAGTAGCAGTCAGAAAGGCTATTCATACATCATCCATCCGCAATCATCAACGTTTCCGTGTCCGCTTAGGCGCTGGCTTCGCTTTGGTAGCACTGCGATTAGTTCTGCGTGTGGTAGGCGCGCTTTCTTCTTCTGACTCGGAGCTGGATTCCTCCTCATCTTCGTCTTCTTCGTCCTCCTCCTCCTCCTCCGCTGACTCCGACACCGCGGATTGCGCTTTACTGTTCTTTGCGGCTGACTGTCCGGCCTTTGTACCCTTCCCACTTTTTGTAGCGGCTCTGCTTGAGCGTGTATTCTTTGTATTTTTGGGTGTCGGCGTTGCTTCTGTCGCGCTCTCCGCCTTTTGAGACCGTACGCTGTCTGGTAGATCTTTGAGGAGTCCGGCTCCGGGCGTGAAAAGCAATTTGTCATCTTCAGTAGGCAGCATGGGTGGAGAAGATGCTGCAAGGGACTCTGGGCCATGGAAGCGCTTCTGCCACATCAATTCTCCAAATTCCTCTTCTGGGAGCTCAAATTCGGCCATGTTGGCTGCCTCCTCCCGGTCCCAAGGATCAGGGTAGTCTGCGAATTCGGTGGAGATTTCGCGCTCGTCGAGAGCTCGTAGATCGTATAGCTGGTGTAGTTTACGCCATATGCCGGGAATACGCGTGTGAGGGGCGTCTTCGGTCGCGAAGCCGTGGGAGCGCATGTCGTTGTGAATTGAAATCATCCGGAAATGCTTGTGAAGGCCTGCAATTGTGTTATTATGGCTGACCTACGTCTGCAGTATGAGCTTCTCACCGGTCGGCTTCCATTTCATCATGCTCTTGAATAATTGAGTCTCTTGGTCATCGGCCCACGGGTCCAAGAGCAGCTCGTGGTCCTGCGATTGCGCGACGGAGCCAGATTCCTGCGGTGTCTTGGGCTGGGTCTCAGTGAGGGGAGTGGAGGCTGCGCTGGCCTTTGCCTTCTTTCGCGGAGGCATTGCTGCGGTGATGGAACGCTTGTGTTGGACGTTGTTGAGACGGCCGGGACTTTTGTGTGGAGTGAAGGCGCGCTCTGCTACGGTGGTTCGCGCATTGGAGAAGAGCAAGGGTCAGCGTAGGGCTGAAGATTTGGCGTCATGCCGAAGCCCCTCCATAAACATCCCACTACTTTCACCTCGTTCGGCGGCGTCGCCATGGAGGTTGACGACTTTATTCATGATGCATTTACGACTAATCACCTCTGGAAGCGCTCTGCCTTCTTCCAGGAGACTGACTCCTATGAATCGTCTCTCTTCGCCCCTCTGCAGCTAGATGGTGAGTGTTGTCGCGTCCCTTTACCCTCACGCGTCGGGGCCCGAATAACAGCGTATAGTTCCCTCAATCAAATTTGACCACCCTTATGCGCCCAAAGAGACTCTTGATCGCGAGCTTCGCCTGCCGGGACTAGATTCATTCGAGTTCGGACAGCTTCCGGAGCTAGAGAGCTTGGATGAATCCTCCATTTCCCTCGAGACTCTTCCAACCGAGTCAGAAGAGGACGACCTTTGGCAAGTTGCGTTGGATTTAGGACCTGTGGATAAAGATGTTAAATTCTTCACTTGGGAGAGATTTGAAAATCCTGGGCATGTGGAGCGTCCCACACCATACGTCTCCGAGTTTGGCGCCACTGCTTTCGACGCGGTACTCGCCCAAGACGAAGGAAAGCTGAGTACGGGAAGGATAATCAGGAGCAACATCCTGCTCGAATCACTGTGGAACCTGGGTCTCGGCCGTTCGTCACTTTTGTTCTCCTGCAATCCCAAGTCCAGGATTTTTGAACCCGCAATACCGGACGGACGGGCATCTGGCACCAGTCTACGAGGGGCTCAGGGCCTTATCAATCAATTCATCTACACCGGAAACACCTTTCTATACCTGCGATCCTTTGTGGAGCGTACTTTTGCATCAGCAAGTTCCATACCAGCAAGGGTTGCTTTGGCCACGTCGATTTCCAGTATTCTAACGACGTTCGAGGACCATTTGGGAAGACATTCGGGAAAGATTCAGTCCTTGTTGCAGCTACAGCGCTTATTCGCCAAACCTCGAGTCATCCTGTCCCACATAGCGCGCATGGTGGATAGCGTTAAGCATACGAGGTCAAATGAGCAACTATCATCCACCTTACACCAACGTATGTTGGAGTTCGAAGAGGGAGACGAACATCTCCGCCGACTATCCTCTGAGATTTTGCGTCGGGTAGCGAAACCTAGCTTGGAACTCTTAGGGGAGTGGATAGGTATTCAGAAGGAGCAAGAGATAGTCCCAATTCCGGAGAGGAGTAGTTTTGTAGCTGTGGAGGACAATCCGGATCACAATGGCCCAATGGAATATTCTTATCGATCCGAGATGATGCCAAAGTTCATCTCTCCTGAGGATGGTAACATGATATTTGAGACGGGGAACAGTCTCCGCTTCTTGAAGCTGCATCACCCAAATCATCCCCTAGCTTCGTTGGAGAAGTTTGGAGTTCAACCTCCGGAGCTGGAATGGAAGTTCGGCTGGCGCGATATTGAGACAATATCTTCAAAAGCAAAAGAATATGAGCAAAACCTCCGTACAGCAATTCTAGAGTTCAGCCAAGGAGCATCGAAATCTGCAAGAAAATCCGACACGACATCTCTCCCATCTTCTACCCAGCAGGCCACCGACAATCAGATCCCTGGGGTGGATTATGAAATTTACTTTGAGAACTCTATCCGTACCTTTGATGCCCCTCCATCACAGCCTTTGAGCTGTTTGCCAAACGAGCTTCTCGCACTTATGGACGAAATTCTGTTGGACAAACTAACTGCTGAATCTCCCCAAACATCCGATTTCTCACCACCATTGTCAATAACGAGTGCATTGTCCTTTCGTCCCCTTCTTGCTGCACAAGCTAAGCTTGTCAACGCAATGACACTGCGTCTGTTTTTCCGTTCGCATCAGCTTCGCCTCCACCTGTCCCTCCAAAAACAATATCATCTACTGGGCGACGGGGTCTTCTCTTCGCGCTTGGCTTCCGCCCTTTTTGATCCTGAGCGTGAAAGTGCAGAGCGCCACAAGGGCAAGATGCGAAGCGGTGTGCACATGGGTCTGCAATTGGGTACCCGTACTTCATGGCCACCAGCAAGTTCCGAGTTGAGACTTGCACTGATGGGCGTTTTGAGTGAGAGTTATTATTCGTCAGTTCTGTATTACTCTACACAGACTGCGAGCCAGCCTGGTTCGCCTGATAAATCGATAGGGCGTAGAGAGAATGATGAATTGCCAGGGCAGCTGAACTTCGCCGTACGCCAGCTTAATGAGCGCGAAATGGAGAAGATCATGGACCCGGACGCCTTGTATGCGCTGGATTTCCTAAGACTTCAATACGTACCGCCAAGCCCACTCAACCTCGTCATTACAAGCGCTGCTCTCGATAAATACGACACAATCTTCAAATTCCTGCTTCGCCTACTGCGTATGGTCTTTGTTATCTCCCATCTACCACGTCAATACGAAACCCTAGAATCTCGCCAATTTCGAATGGAAGCGCATCACTTTGTCACTGCGCTATCCAACTACATCTTCCAGACTGGGCTTTCCGACCAATGGAATGTCTTCCAGACATTTGTTAACGCCATCGAGACTCGTCTCCAAGAAGAAGATGACGCGGGCGAACTGGGTACGCGCGTCACAGAAGGTATTGCGTCTCTTCGCGACGCGCACGAGAAGTGCCTTGATAGTATTATGTTCTCGCTTCTCCTTCGCGGCCGCCAGCGCAAAATTATGGCATTGGTGGAGGAAATATTCGACTACATTCTTCTCTTCGCCAAGATTCAGAACCCGGATGCGAAAGTCGACCAGAGCGTGCAGGATTTGTATGCAAAGATGAAAGGCAAGATTAGGGTATTTTTAAGTGTTTGTAGAGGATTGACTGGCAAGAAAGGATATGGGATGGGGAAAGGTACAGCGGAGGAGAACTCGATTGAGAGATTGGTAGTGAGTATGGAGATGAATGGGTATTTTGCCCGGTGATTCAGCATGCTGCCGCTGGGTCGTAAGTAAGCTTCGTAATTCGGGTTCGCAAATGTTGCGTTTTTGAGCTAGCTAGGGCGACTTGTAGCTCATGACTGGGCGACTTCGACTTCGACTACTCAATAGAGATGCACAGCTGTTGCCTATTAAACTTACTGTCGGCGGTTCCGTTGATTTCCTGTACAAAACTTGATGACTCCATTGCGGTAAACTCCGCAGAAAGTACCCGTCGCGTTCATACAGTATCTATCGACAGATAGTCGTCCCACTTTACCCACAGTCTAGTATCCCAAGGATTCAAGAATCTCACCAACCTACGTCAGACATCCACAGTCCCCACAAATCTCTTGATACATGTATGTATATCCAGCAATCATCTCATCTTATCTTGCGTCCCAGAAAACCCCAACTCCTCCATCCCCAAAACTCCAACCATCAATCCTCCACCTCCCAAAATGGCACAACCACGTCCAATCCGCACGCGCACATATTCCCTCGACAACTTCCGCACCATCCTCACAATACTCGTCATTCTGCACCACGCCGCGCTCCCTTACGGCGGCGCAGGAACCTGGTTCTATGTTTCGCCGCATCACGCATTATTCAGTTCGGCAACACTTCTAGCCTTCAACCTGGTCAACCAAACTTTCTTCATGGCGGCGTTTTTCCTGCTGTCGGGTTACTTCTCGGCGATTGTCGCGCGGAAGAAGTCTCGAGGAAGGTTTTTGCTTGGTAAGGTTAAGAGATTGGGGTTTCCGGCGCTGGTGTATAGTTTGTTTGCGCCGTCGGTCATGATGAGGGGTTTGGTGTGGTTGCAAGGTCAGGGGTGGGAAGAGGTAAGGGAAAGGTTTCGGGAGGAGTTGGGGAGGCGGAGGGGGGTTAGTGGGCCGGTTTGGTACTGTGCTTTGTTGTTGATGTTTGATGTGTTATATGTTGTTTTGAGGCCCGGGGATTTCGGGTCCGTGAAGAAAGAGGAGGAGGATGCTGGGAAAGTGGACGCGGGAGAGAATGAAGTAGGAGGAAAACCAAGAGAACAGACTGTTTCTACAGTACATGTTTTAGGTTGGTTGACTTTTACATCCATGGTTGCTTTTCTGGCACGGCTGGTGTATCCGATTGGGACTACGATTCTAGCGCTGAACTTGACGGTTGGTTATGTGCCGCAATACGTGTTGTACTATGTCCGAGGGATATACATACATCGGGGTCTCCGCACAGAACTACACAAGCCGGTCTCTAAGCGCATAGAATTTATCGTCTTTGTGCTCGCAGCTTCGATAGCCGTAGCTGGATTCTCCATGGTACATGTTGACACCTCTCAACCGGGCAAGAACATTGGTACTGTTATCAATTTGGCGCGAGGTGGATGGAATAAGTTCGCTGTGCTTTATGCAGTGTTCAATGAGTTTGTAGGATTTGCGATTTCGACGTTCTTGCTGAGGTGGTTTGCGGAGATGGAATGTTTAAGAAGGGAGTGGAGGGTTTGCGGGTTGGATGTTGCTAGGTACAGCTACCCAGCGTTTTTGGTGCATGCTCCTGTTACGGTGTATTTGCAGTGCTTGGTGGATAGGTTAGCGTGGGATCCTGTGAGTAAGTCGGTTCTTGTGGGGGTGTTGGGGACGGTGTTGAGTTGGGGTGTGGGATGGGGGGCTACGGTTCTGTTGGAGGATTTGGGGGGCTTGAGGAGGTTTGTGTGATGGAGGTTGATGTGCGGGTGGGGAGTTGGATGAAGAGATCGCTGCTTATATCATGCATCTATATTTCTTCACGAATAGACGGTTCTAGCTATCACGCAGCGTATACGATACCTCAGTATCTGGCCCATGCAAAGAGGTCATTTCATCCCAAACATCTCTCTCCACATTCCACTTCCAAGTCTGCTGTATGCTTCCCACAGTACATAGGTACACATTGATATCTCTTCCCCTCAGCGGCTTCACCCACTTAAGAATTCCCTCATGCGTGCCCCATCCCCGCTTCCATAAATCTTCCCCTGGATTAATCCTAATTTTCAAGTTCTTCAAACCCTCCATTCGCTGCAGAACAAGAACGCTAATTGTTGACACAGTAGGCTCTTCCTTCCAAGGTATATTCGGCATGGCGTTGAGCACCAAGTATTGAGACTTTAGTAACCAGTAATCGATTGACGCTTTTGGCGAGTATTGAGGAGTGGCAGAATGGCTGACGAGGTCGAGCGTCACTGATTGTATTAGGTTTGCACGTGCTGGTAAGATGGATGAGGAGAAACTGAGGAACGACTCCAGATAGACAAAGTTGAAAGATGATTTTGAATATAGTAACGAAATGGCCTCAGAGTAGCTACTGTAAGTTAGTACACCGTAATGATGGTGTGATACGGAGAGTCCAAATCATGGAGAAGAATCGACTTACATTGTCCGGCAGGTTCGCAATAAAGGCGTAACATCGATCCCATTCCCATTTGAATCTGGTCCATGGCCTTTTGTGCACACAAGTTTCTCGTCAAGCAGACTGATCCAGATCCCGCCTTCTGCAAAATACTCCGAATAAACCATCAATCTCAATTCCAGTGGCAATTTGAAAAATGGTGCTTGGGCCTGACTGAACGTCTTCTGGCTTCTTATTTTCAGTCCCAAAGTAGGCGCCTTTAATGGGATTGTCAGGGCTCGTTTTCGCTTTTTCGGAACAGGTGGCTTCATGTTTCGTCTGCGGGTCTTTTCGATTTTTTTTCTCATCTTTCTTTGGTGTCTGCCTTCGAGATGATAGCAGTAAATTATCAGGGGCCAGCATAAACAGCATAATATCCATTCTAGACATCCTGGGTCTTCTCCTGTATCGCTGAAGAGTGACATGGCGATGTAAACTATCGATGAAAATCAAGAGTAGATGGAGGGAAGTGTTGCCTATATGATTGCGTGGAGCTATGGCCGCTCAATGATCGAGTGGTGGGGGTATTCGCATTCGTCGTATTGGATGAGCGCCACTTATAGGAAGTAGGCACGGTAAGTTAATCGACATGGTCGGCTTATGACGCAGAAAAGTCCGGAAATAATTACAAGTACTTGAAGCCACTACATTCGTCTGCTAACCTATGAAGACTATCGACATCGTAAAGGTCACAGAACTCGATATGCCTTGTTACCTTTTTTCCTAGGATAAATATTGTGGAAGCCAACAAGCTTGTTCAGGTAGTGCTGGTTGACCCGGAGCGGTTTTCCGGACTTTCCTTCGAGCTCGAGATGGTGCACAAGTACACGCAAATCTTCAGAAACTTATTTGACTAGTTTCACAAATACGATTATCCTACACCCATGACGCCTCCTCCCCCTTGCAGCGAGATATTACATGCCCTTCGATTGTCTTCCAAATGATTTCCTGCCCTCGATATCTCCACGTCCAGACCTCCCTACACGTGCGATTAGATGTGGCGGATATTAGGTCCAATAGGTAGATGTCAATATCTATTTCCCTCTTCTTGAGCGGCTCAAGCCACTTCAAAACATGTGAGTGCGAGCCCCATTTTCTATTACCTCGCGAATAGCCTTCCTGATCAACCATGATGTTCAAGTACTTCAATGCAGGCATTTTCTGTAGAAGGAGAACACCGATCCCGAGCATTGTAGGGCCTTCTTCGATTGGTATCGCTGGCATTTTATTAAGTACCGGACTGTATGACTGAATTATAGGATACCTTATATAACCATTTGGTGTGGGCTGATTCCGGTATTCTCTTGAGTGTCCCCAGCTGGTGCAATTAAAGTTTATAGATTTAATTGAGTTGGATCGTGAAGGGAGAATAGATAAATAGAAGGAGAGGAAGCCCTCGAGACGGGAGAAGTGGAAAACTGGTCGGCTGTACAGGAAGGGGATGGCCTCGGAATAGCTGCTTGCGTGTCAGCATATCAACTGACTCCTGGTCGTACAGGCCTTCTAAGTGTCATGAAATCTCCCATACTTACATTCTTCGGCAAGTCTTCAACAAATTCAAGACATCAATTCCGTCTTCAGTCTCGCGTGGCTCACGACCTCTTGCGGATAGCAATTTGCTGCAATGCAAGCTGATCCAAATTTCCTCAGAGCCAAAATATTCTTCATAAACCATCATTCTCAGCTCAGGCGACAGTTTGAAGAACGACGAATGCTGCTGTCCACATGTCTTCTGGTCCGGGCCTGAATTAAAAGCGGGCTTCTTCAACGGGAGAGTAAGAGCTCTTTTTCGTTTCTCAGGGGTAGGTGGAATTGCATCTCTCTTTGCACATTTCCTTTGATATTTTCTGGCACGTTCAGTCCGCTTTCTTCTCCGCCTTTCTTTGTGGTTTTTACGATGTGGGGTCATCTCGTAGATGGCCCAACCTGCAATGCACGGCCAGCAGACACAATACGTCATTATTGGACACCAAACGTCGGACCAGCTAAAGACTTTTGAGAGTTTCATTGTGTCAATGAGGTGAATTCGGTGAGGGTGAGAGGGAGAGTATGTTGTTTGGAGGTGCATCAGGAAGGCGGGGGCTGGATGTCCATCGGGATGAAAGGGTAATTCGTGATCTGTGTACGTACGCCCGGTTTCAGGCAGCTGCCAAGTCTCAGCTGCAGAGTGAATACATGGTCGCTCTCTCCAAGACTTTGGAGGTAAGTAGCCTATGAAGTAAATGAAAATGAGCAGTTAATGGAATAAGTGGGTGCCTAATTGATGATTAGAGACACTAGCTCAATAGATTCTGTTCTCGGACCAAGATTACGCGGCTACATGTGGTGTCAAGGAATCTCTTGCGCCATGGAAATCTTAGGAGATAAGCTTTTAAGTATTAAACTAGGCATCTATCAGTAAAGCTGGCCTCAATAAGTTTAAAGGCGAAAGCAAATATATGAAACGTGTATATTTTATTTACTTCAAAGGGTTAAGTTGTATTCTGTCTTACAGATTTTTAGAGGATTTCGTTGGCTTCATCTACTTGAATTGTTTGCGGCACGAGAGGGAACGCAACTTGTAAATTGCCCCTCGCCCTTCTTATTAATCCTGACGCGATATAACCTCGCCCTCCAAAGTCTCCCAAACAGCCCCTTGCTCAGCATGTCTCCATTTCCAAACCCCTCGTCCTCTATCTAGGAGATTGATAGTGATGTCCATTTCCCTTTGTTTCAACGGCTCCAGCCACGTCAACAGATCACTTTCTGTCTGCTGGCGCGAATGTGCAAGTAGCCCAAATTGTCCTCTTAGATTGAGATGCCTCAGATTCGACATGTTCTGCAGAAGCAAGACTGTTATTGTGCGGTAGGTAGGCTTCTTTTCTGGTGGTACATAAGGTACAGTATTGTGCACTTGACATTGCGATTTCAACCTCTTGTAATTGATAGGCCAGTACGGCGGGACTCTCCTGTCTTCAAGGGAAAATACTTCGAAATGGATGTAGATGGATTGTATCACGTTGGACCGGGAATTAGGAATCGCCGAATAGAAAGACAGAAAAGATTCGAAATGGACAAAGTGGAGGATCGGTTTACTGTATAGGAGAGGTATTGCTTCGGAGTAGCTATTTGTGCGTCAGGATTGATTAACCTTTATTTCTGGCGCATGAAAAATATACTGACATCTTGCGACATGTCTGTAATAGACTCAGAACGCCGATCCCATGGCGTCCTAGACTTGGTATGTGGTCTCTTGCCGCCAACAAAACTTCGCTATGATGCAGCACAATCTAGATATCTCCGTGTGCAAAGCATTCTTCATAGATCATAATCCTTAATTCTAATGGCAAAAGAAGCAATCTAGATTGTGCTTGGTCATACGTCTTCTGTTCATTCCTGATCTTAAGGCCTAGCATATTCGAAGTAGGTTGTGTAATTGGAGCCGTAAGAGCACGTTTTCGCTTTACCGGAGCTGGGGGCTTCAAGTTTTTTTTCTGCTGCCCGTCTTGTGTCATGCCGTGGACAGCTACGAAAAAGAGACAGGGAAAACAGCAAGCACAGAAAAGCTTTCGTAAGAGTGTCTTTTCGTCGGAGCCGTTTGCGCGTGAGTTTGACATTATACCATAGGTAGTGAGACAGATTGATAAATGCTACAGAATATGAATAAAGTCACCCAAAAAGGCCACATCGAGTATTAGACAGAGTCTAAACTTGAAGAGAGAGTCTTCATTGAACCGCGCAGCCTGCAGCTGAAGGCATCCGCCAAGTCTTCTTGGCAAGACCAACTAGGGTCCATTGTGGTTGGGACAGAGTGCTAGAAACTCTTTACAGTGGACTAGAAACTTGCTCGACTTTTCGTGGCTAAATTCATGCTTCCCACACGCACGATCCGATATACATGTGTATCAGACACCTCCACGTGCTCCGCCCTTTAGGACTAGGACTTTGACTCTTTGGACCACTACTTCCTCTCTCTCTGTATCAAGTATTCCTCCGTTTGAGGGAACCTCACTTGGATCTTCCTACCAGTTGTTAATATGGAACAGCTTTCTCACAGCAATTACAAACACAGCCCTACTAGACCATTTAGTAGTTTGTTTCTGGTTTCATTGAACTAGCTGATGCCTTGATACAATTGGACTCCTTCCTTGAATTTAGCCACATCTTCAGGCAACTGAACAGATGTTAGAAAATAATATTGTAAATAGTCTCTCATCGCTTCACCTGGATTCCATCGTTCTGATCTTTCTTTTTCTCTTCTTGTGTGAGGACCTTTTCGATCTCCAGTAGATCCGTGAGCATAACCTATGCACTGCGATGGCATACCATCAAACGGGTATTAGAAAGTTTTTCTTTGTCCAAGTAGAAATTGACATCCAACCCGACAACCTTTAAGCTCTCGCCATACTGGCCCATGTTTGCAACAAGCTAAGTCAAATATACCTTTCAATTTTGAACAATTAATGTGCTCTATTGAACTAAGGTAAATCAACTACCTCCAGGACAAAAGCTCTTGATATCCTCATTGAAAGCGCCCGTTTTTTTCTGTTCAAATTATGAGAATCACGTTTTTTCCCACCTCGGGCATACATGAACTCGTTTTCAGATTCTGGCTCTTTATTTGAGTTGCGAGTCAGCTTCCTGAGTCATTTGTGTGCCAGCACTTCAGATTCGTCGATAACGGGTAAGTCAATGAAACTACTTTGAAGACGATACTAGCGAATCATAAGAATTCATTAGTTGGTATATTTTTCTTTTGTTTTTTCTTGGGCTCAAATGCCGTACACTTGCGTTTATGGAAAAGACAAGTTTTTAGAGGCAGTCGATACTCGTCAGGTCTTTTTGACAAAAGGCGATTTGGTGTATGGGCTTGCGATATTCAATGGTTAGCTGAAAATCGACAATGCCGTCTACCTTGCCAGATTGATCAGGCGGCGTATGGCAATTCCTGATTCTCTTAACCATAGTAGCGCTTCCTCGACGCAGCGTGAATGAACAGTGTTTTCCGTAATCGTAACACCGGAAGCTGAGTATGTCCGAATGAAGATTTCTCGTACATCACGCAACAGTGCACTGTTGATGTTTTGGGGAGCTGAATTATTTCCGTGGCTACCTATGTGTTCGCATTCGTTCTGGCGTCGAACTCGCTCGCTTAGTATGAATACCTCCGGCATAGTAGCCTCGCACTACTGTTGGCTGGAAGGCTCTTAGCCGCGCCTCAATATTTACATCCAACACGGAGCCTCCGGTGGCGCTCGGTTCGGCCCGTGAGTATTATAGCCATCACATCTAGTTCTGAATGGACGTAAAAAGTAGTAGGCATGATGGTCTAGATGGCTATTTCAGCTGTCGAAGCCTACTTCTAGAAGCTTGTTAGAATAAGCGATGGGGAATAGCAATACACATATAAATTAGAGTTCTCCGTTGACAAGTCTAACATCCCCATTCACCAATACAGCAACTCCTCACTCTTCAATAATCATCTTACAAAACTTCAACATGCCTGTCCGAAAAGGACATGTTATTCAGATACCAGCCGAGGACAAGTGGGTCAAGCAGGTCGTCGAATGGAGGCAGAAACTCAAGGCATATGAAAAGAACTACTTCCGCGCCGAATTCACCAATACACGGGGTATGCGCCCAACAACTCCCTTTCCCCATAAGATACTGAACAGTCTCCAGCGGAAGAGCCAGAGCGCTCAAACTTCCTTTACATCTCAGAAGAGAAGATCGATGCGTTCAAAGCCAAAGCAACAAAGATCGACACGGGGTTTACTGTGAAAGTCGATGACGAGTTTGTTTTCGGGCAGACAAGCAAAGACAAGAATCGTTGGCTTGTCTTCCATGACCGTGATCGGGCTATGTTTCAGGTAGGATTTTGCACCCAGGTGCTTTATACTCAAGAGCTAACCCTTGATAGCATCGCTTCGTCCAAAGTACGTTCGTCAGCGTTGGTAACAGAGCTACTGAGGTTATGGAGAAGTTGGGGTACTCTGATATGAACACTATTCAGGGTGTGATTACCGGCTACGTGGGGCATCCGCTTCGTCGATTTGAACGTGAATGAGGAGGAGGTTACGCTTGCAAGAATGAAGAATTAACACGGAACCATTAGTTTCTTTGCTGATGCTGTAGTAATGAATAATTGATATTGATGAAGTTCACTTCTACGAGGCACTTTATTGTATTATTAGTGTACCTCTTTGGACATTTTCTGCTATTTATGAGAACTCTTTTCTCTGACTCATAAGCTGTATCTGACTGATGAAGTTGTGTTCTAATCTGACTATTATATTTAGGTCGCGGTCTGAAGACATTCAACCCTGCGAAGCAACATCTGCTCGTATCCTCAATATATGATTCTATCATTTCAATGACTCTATCCACGTCTCAAACGTAATATATGTTCACACATTTACATCGCCCAGATTGCACACCCTCTCCTTTGTTATAATTGATACACCATAACCACTACCATAGGTAAGTAACAGGTTGTCCCAGGCTCAACAGGCTACGACTGTTAGATCGTGAACCGAGTTCTGAAAGCATGCTCGCTTTGTAACTTGTTCTTCACTTCTTGATCTCCTCATCCTCTGTTCAACCAAGGTCATCAAACTGTCGCAAAGATATTATGTGTAGAATAAATCGAGAGTTAATGCAGTTTTCGTGGCCATCAAACAGTGTTAAGATACATCACAGCAACCACCACACGTGAATTTCTTACTTTGGGGTTAACATGAGGTGTGGTCGAGACTTAGGCCCGGATGCGGTATGACTCTCGGTCTGGATGGGAGGCTGTTCGCTACTGTATGTACCTGCGTGATCAGCGAGGCAAGTACGTACGTAGCCAGCCACTTTGCGGCGCTAAGCATGCGGCATACTGAACACATGCATTTCCCCTCGTGGTTCTCGCTACAGCCTTTTTAGTAGACTTCGCAATACCTATTTGGATTGAATCCCTGCAAGAATCCCAGAATCCAGCGAACACCTTTTGCATTCTCAGCTGCGTTGTGTGGCGGGATGCCCGATGTTGATAGCGTCCTAGCTGGACGAATGCCATTTCGCCAGTAGCATTAAAATATGGGAGTAGATACATTGGATTCTGGACGTGGACTGATGTTGCGGAGGAGCAGTCAAACGAAAGACTCTCAATGCCTTATCGTTGTACACAGACATTCTTTAGATTTGATCACTCTACTTCCTCGCCTAACCTAGACTCATACACCCCAATCTATCTCTGTTTTCAATGGCAGTCCACATCGCTATAGACAACCAGTCGATGGGAGTGATTCAAGGTCCTGCAGAGTCTGATAACCAAATTATGAACACTTTTCAAGCCGTCGCACTGGCATTGTCCGAGGCATCATGGCTTTTAAATAGTAAAGAGAAGAAAAATACTCAAGAAGAGATGAACAACTAGTATCAAGATCCGTTATTTAGTGACGGACTTGAATATTAATGAGACGAGAACAGTTCATGTACTTTTCTCCCCAGTTTTGTAAACAATGCATTTAAAGATCTGGCATTGGAGGACTGCGTCTTGATCTATTATCTCAAAAAAAAAAATTCAAAAGATTGGACTCAGCTTGTACTTCCGCGCAGGTCTTGTTTTGGGCGATTTGGAGAGCACTTTCCGCTCTCTGCCCATTTGTCGGCTCTTTTGTCGCAGAAAAGTCCGGAAATAATAACAACTACTCGAAGCCATCAAACTTCTTTTGCCAGCTATAAATATAATTTATAGTTTAAGGTACAGAAGCCAGCAAAGCAAAGTATAACCTACTACTTATTATTGCTACAGTAAAGTACGTTGGAGCTAACAAAAGTGTTCGGGAGAGCTAATAAAACTTATGGCTTATTATGGACTTTTCCTCAACGCTAGAGGTCGGGTACGCTATGGATGAGAATAGCCCTCGGTCGCATTATCATACTTTTACCCCAAAAAAAAGTTTTACTACTTAGTCAGTCTAATTATTTTAAAAACTTTCAATTCCATGACGACCCAATAAGTCTTTGAAAACACTTAACACAACTGCTCACCTCGAACATCATGCCTCCAAGTTTCAGCCTTGACTTGCCGGACAGTCTACACTCTTACTCACACTGGCAATAACGCCGTCCACTCCGAACCGTCCCCCTCCTTCCAAGCCAAAACTTCTCCTCCAACCGGTTGCCAAAAAGCTTTTTGTTCACGATACCTCCACCTCCAAACCCCATTCAAATCCCCCGAATAGCAAATATCAATATCGATATTTCTGTCCTTGAGAGGTTTGAACCAAGCAAGTACATCCACCTCCATACCCCAAAAGCCATTGTTGGAGCAAAACCTCTTGTCGATATTTAGGTTCAAATGCTTCAAACTGGGCATTTTCTGGAGAAGTAGTATGCCGAGATCCAGGAAGGTGGGGTTTTGTTGCCATGGTAATGATGGCATGTGATTATGCGCTTGGTACTGTGATTGCACTTCCCGGTAATTGAGTGACTTGATTGCATTTAAGTCTCTGTAAAGAGGGCGTAGTTGGGTGCCTGTGAAGTCGATACTGACTGATAGGATTGAGGCAGACCGTGAAGGTAGGATGATTGAATAGAAAGAGAGGAATGCATCTAGATCGTTGAAGTGAAATGTTGGTTTGCTGTAGAGAAGGGATATGGACTCGGAATAGCTATTTGGCGTAAGTATATTTTCGTTGCAGTCGGTCGTATACTTACACTTTCCGGCAAGATCTTAATAATGACACAGCGTAAGCCCGATGTCCATGCGTGTCAATGTTACATCGTAGTATGCCATTGTATAAGGCTATGAAATAACCGTCCCCAAAATATCTCTCATATATCATCATTCTGAGCTCGAGAGGAAGTTTGTTGAAGAATGTTGATTGGTCTTGGGCATAGGTCTTCTGACTTCTTCCGATCATGGATCCTAATCCGGGTTCCTCTAATGGAAGAGTAAGGGCTCTTTTGCGTTTTACAGCAACTGGTGGAACCATGTTTTTTCTTCGCCTTTTTTCGGGTCTCTTGTCATATGCAACATAATCTATAACGTCGACATTGAAGCAACGCCAAAAGAAGGACCAACGTACTGGGGGTTGTTGACTGCCTGTGGGGTTCATCGTCTAGGCCAGGTAGGTATGGTATCTGAGAAAGTTGGATATTTTGATTCGGTTTGTATGGTCGACCTTTTAGTGGAAGTATTGAATTGAAAGAGTTGTGTGTGTGTGTTAACGATCCCTTCTGGCTCTCGTGTTGCTTCAGGCCTCCGCCAAGTGCTGACGATGCCGTCAGCAAGGTGTGGACGTACAGCCCTTGTACGATAGCGAGGCTGCCGAACCAAACCTCAAGTTTGGAAGATGACTCCATCATGCCTGTAATTTAAATCGGAGAACTGGAAGGATTGGTGGTTGGATATACTGCAATCGCTAGATCCCGAACCTATGGTCATCGAATACCTATTGTATGAGCAATGGTCACAGGGATTGCATGCTCATGTAGCACTACGGCTGGTCTTTTGGCAGCACAATGAAACAGGTCATGAATACGGGGTTTTTGATGGCTCCCGTCTTTTGTAATGGTATCGTTGTCTCGATCTATGAGGGGAAGGACGAGAGGTTGCTGCCTTGCCTCCAAAATTCGCCGAACAACATTTGTAACGACAATGGAGCTATTCTTCCCAGGCACCCAGGTTACTAGCTAAGCCGGCTCAAATGAACAAACAAGAATTATTGCGAGGCTTGTCGGAAATAAGATCGTATGATGACGTTGAGCCTAGCTCTGCTGTTCGCTTATTATTCGCACCTAGAAGACCCTGGGCCGCTAGCTGAACGGTGCTCATGGTATTGTTCTGTGCATACATATCTCGTGTTGCTCCTCCATATCTAAGCTCGTGAGAAAAGTAGCTGTGGTTGCATTGTCGTCGCAGAATCCGTAACATTCGGGTGCTTTGTTTTGACAACATTCATTCCTGCAAAGTCAATCACAGTGGGGAAGGAAAAGCCTGGAACGCTCCGAAATGATGGCGCGCATGTGACCGCTTCACCGCCCGCTATGGCCATCATGATCCTCATTGCTTCTTCGAGCCTCGAGCCTACCATCTGCTCTTCCCCTCACATGATACATGATAATACACGTACTTCTCCTCTTTGCTCGACTTTTCCTACGCGGCCAGCTCGTTCTGCCCATTGACGACCCTTCTTCACGCTGACCGTGGCTCTGTTCTAGGTCCTGCATGCCTGCGAAGATCTCCCGAGCTTGACGAGGTATGCCGTGAGTAAGCTACTCGTCCAAAACAGCCCAATTCCTGCATCACGCCGCTGTTCTGTCCCGGAATCTACGAGCTCGAGGAGGGCAGCGAGGTACACAGCAATGGCACAGGTTCAGCGACCTCTGATCATACAATCCAACATCATACGGCTGTGCTGTCCACGCACCACTCGGAAGACCCATTGCTCACCGTTTGCACAATCGAGTCAGAGCAAAAGACTGCATACTTCCAAGGTTACCGACAAGGACATAGCGCGGCTTGCAAGCTTGCCTTTGCATCCCCTGACGCTCGCCGACCTCGTCAAGTCAGTCGTTCCGCTTCCGACTCTCCTCAATCCAGACATGCTAACAATCGGTCGGCGATAATTCAGACATGGCCGCCCACCACTTACAACGCAACAACTCCTGACCTCTGCCAACTTTACGCTCTCAATTCTGCCCGCTCGTCTCGCGCACCGTATTCAATCGCTCCGTAACTTACCGTTCATTGTCGTATCGAACCCACATATCTCGAAGATCCACTCGAACTACATACATAGCCTATCCACGCTGCTCCCTTGGGCAGAGCGCGAGATCACCACGCTGGAAGATGAAGTAAACTTCACTGCCGTCATGGCCGACCTGGTCCAGACACATTCGAACACAATCAGCATTTTGGCCAGGGGTTTTCTAGAGGCAAGAAAATACATCAGTCCCAAGGATGTGACGCGCTTCTTGGACGAGCATCTGCGGGCACGAATAGGCACGCGATTGATTGCAGAACAGCATCTCTCGCTTCACTTTTCGAGCCAGCCCCACAATGAAGTCATGCACGAAGAAGAAGGGACCCCAGGATTTATTGGAGTTATTGATACAAAGTTGCGGCCGGCTAAGATTGTGCAGCACTGTGAGAATGTAGTGGGTGAGATTTGCGAGCTGAAGTATGGCGTGCGGCCTCATGTTGTGATCAATGGCGAACCAGGATATACATTCGCACATATTCCTGTCCATCTTGAGTATATTATCACGGAGCTCCTCAAAAACGCTTTCCGTGCTACTGTAGAGAGTGGCATGGAGCGCGAGCCGATCGAGGTAACGATTGCTCCGTTACCTCAAGAGGTTCCGGAAAACAACTATAGCGATGAAGATGGGGATCGGAGTATGAGGAATATCACCAATGTCAACCAAGGGAATACAGATATTGCATCTCAGCGCTTCACAGGATTCCCATCGTCAACTTCACCAACATCCGACTCGCAAATTCTTCCCCTTGCGCACTCGACGCCTGGGGTGACGATCCGCATCCGCGACCGCGGTGGTGGCATATCTCCTGAGAATTTGGAGCATATTTGGGATTACAGCTTCACGACATTCAATGATGATCAGGCATCGTCAACGTTGACGGGTCATGGTAGTGGCATGGATGCATTGACCGCGATTTCGGGACCTGGAGGGGATGGAGCGCATAGTCTGGCGGGGCTAGGCTATGGACTGCCATTAGGAAGGGCCTACGCCGAATATTTTGGAGGAGGCATTGCTGTCCAGAGTCTCTGGGGGTGGGGCACAGATGTTTATCTCAGCCTGAGGGGAGTCGGCAAAGTGGAAGACGGAGAGGACTAGCAGGGCATTATCAAAACCAGTCGAATTCACCATGGCAAGGGCAAAATTTCAGAAGAAAGTATCTATTAACTATTGACTATCATCTATCATAAATTGCCCGACTTGGCATCGGTGCTGATGCACTACCCGTGGCTCCTCATCGTATGCTATCATTGCAGCTTTATTGTGTCTATATCATGACGCCATTGCTTCCCATGCATATGCTCATCTACTGGGTGGTGACTTTTCCGTCGGCCTCAACGTTGATGTGGTCGTTGGACTCGAGGGTGTGGACCTTGTCTTCAGGGAACTCGGCACTGAGGGGGGTACAGTGTTAGCACTGTGCTAGTGGGAATGCGGTGACATGTGGGAGGAAGATGACATACGTGAAGCCGGGCATGAGGGTAAACTCGTGGGTGATTTTGCCGCCTTGGTCGGCGACCTGCTTCTTTGCGGCGTCAAGTTGGTCCTTGGGGGCGCCTTGCTTGAGGGTAACCTAGCGGGGGTAAGTATGGGCAGTGAGAAGGCTGCCTGGAGCCACACAGGAGAAGTGGTGTAGAGGAATGGAGACATACGTTGATGGCAGGCATGTTGATGGTTGTGGGGTTTATGAGATTGTGAAGGGATGTGTGCTTGGTGTGTCACTGTGTATATGGTATGGCGAGTCAGAAGAGGAAAGGAGATGAAGGGGCGTGGAAATGAGCGGTTTATATACTACGGGTAGACTGGCTACACCATAGAGCCAGCCAGCCCAGGACGTAACCTAGCGCTTATACCGAAGACGACGACAATTCCAAACCCTGCCTTCTCAAACTAGTTACGGCCTTGGTTTTGGGGGGTGAATCCACCAACGCACGACATCTGACGCGTGATGCATACAAGTGCCAACCACTTGTGTTGCTTGTTGCTTGTTGCTTGTGCCGATGACGATGACGTGCGCCTTCCCTACTGTACCATTCCGAACACTGCCCCTCCCTGCCACTTGCCTCGTCCCGCCACCCGCTCCTGCCCGCTTCCCTTATCGATAACAGCCCACACCCTGGCCTGCAAATCTTGGCATCGCAGCACTAGCGTCGAAATTTTGGAGAACCGTGAGCTCTGCTGCATCTTTCCTTTTGCCGCGACCAATTTCACAGCGCTTCTTTGTCAAACGACCGTCAGCGTTGGAGATCAATTTTCCACGCTTACGAGGTGCCTTTTCGATTCGCGACCGGCTTTTGAATTGTGGACTAGGGGTCTGCGAGGCTCTCTTTTGCTGCAATGGCGGACCAGACGAACAGGCCGCACAGGAAGAGCAAGGAGAAAAAAGCGCATTCTGGAGGGCCGAATCCCAAGGCTTTTGCGTATGCGACGCCTGGAAGGCTGCAAAAGCAGGCCGCAAGGTCTCACGATGTATGTGTGGAATTTTGCTCACATGCACGGCGCCAGGAACGTATTTCTAACTTGATGCCCAGGTAAAAGAAAAGCGCCTCCATGTCCCGCTCGTCGACCGCCTCCCCGAAGAAGCACCCCCGATCATCGTTGGTGTGGTTGGCCCGCCGGGCGTGGGAAAGACGACCCTGATTAAGAGTTTAATCAGGCGGTACACTAAGCAGACGCTCTCTACACCGACCGGACCCCTCACAGTTGTAACGTCTAAACGGCGGCGTCTTACGTTCATGGAATGTCCAGCCGACTCTCTCGCGAGTATGATTGATATCGCAAAGGTGGTGGATATAGTGCTGCTCATGATTGACGGCAATTACGGATTCGAGATGGAGACAATGGAGTTTTTGAATGTGCTTTCGTCGTCGGGTATGCCCGGAAATGTTTTCGGCATTCTGACGCATTTGGATCTGTTCAAGAAGCAGGAGACACTCAAATTGCAGAAGAAGAGGCTGAAGCACAGGTTTTGGAGCGAGTTGTACCAGGGCGCGAAGCTCTTTTACCTTTCAGGTGTAGTCAATGGGCGGTATCCCGATAGAGAGATTATGAATCTTTCGAGATTTTTGAGTGTCATGAAGAATCCGAGACCGCTAGTGTGGAGGAATTCTCATCCTTATTGTTTGGTGGACAGGTTTCTGGACATTACTCCTCCAACCGATATCGAGCAGAATGCAAAGTGCGACCGAACGATAGCGCTTTACGGGTACCTGCGAGGTACAAATTTCCCCGCTCAGGGCTCGCGAGTTCACATACCTGGTCTTGGAGACCTGTCAGTCTCTTCGACCGAGGCACTCCCAGACCCATGCCCCACACCATACGCCGAGAAGCAGCTCGAGAAGGTTACTGGCAAGTCCAAGCGTACACGATTGGGTGAGAAACAGAAGATTCTGTATGCGCCCATGTCGGATGTGGGCGGTGTGTTAGTGGACAAGGATGCCGTTTACATTGATGTAAAGACATCCACATTCAACCAAGACGGGGATCCAGACCAAGAGCGCGGATTGGGTGAACAGATGATGATTGGCCTCCAGGGTGGTAGGAGACTTCTCGGAGAAGGCGACGCAAGAATGAGGCTCTTTACAGGTGGCCAGGTTGTTGACAAACTAGCCGACGATGACGTTCAAGATTCCGGCAGGAAGTCACAGCGGAGAGCTAGAGCAGCAGACACCGACAACATCGATGACGCTGATCTGGACGAGATGGAGAGCGATGAGGAAGAACTACAGGAAGAGTATAGTGATACGGACGATGATGAAGACGACACTGGCTTCTTAGACGCGAATGGCCTTTCGAATGGCAAACCAGCATTTGCGCGGAAGGAGACTGATCGTAATGGTACATCGACCGAAGACGTCGCATTCGCAGACAGTGATTCGGATCTGGGCTCGCTATCATCAGGAGAGGAACCGGATCTAGACGAGCTAGAAGACGGTGCTTTTGATTCCGAAGATGAGGACGATGAGGACGATGAGGACGGTACATTGCGATGGAAGGCTAACCTTCGTGAACATGCTGCGAAGATGCATGGACGGAAGAGGCCATATCGTACATCTGATCTTGCGAAGATGATGTATAATCTCGATCTATCGCCATCCGATGTTGTGAAGAAATGGAGGGGCGATGACGAGGACGACATTGAAGAGGAGGATGAAGACGAGGCTGACGACTTCTTCAAAAAGTCCAAGGGCGAAGATGCTGCGGCTTTAGAAGATCGATATATCCCCATCTTTGATTACTCCGCGCTTGAGGAAAAGTGGGAGGATGAGGAAAATATTGATGCGCTCAAGAGTCGATTCGCTTCTGGGCACATGTCGGGCAAGTCTGGTGAGGATGGAGATGGCGACGAGGATTTTGAAGGATTTGACGAAGATGATGAGGGTGATGGCGAGTTTGAGGATTTGGAGACTGGCGAAAAGTTTGGCGGAAAGGAGTCTGAATCAGAGGGAGAAGAAGAGGGCAAGTCACTTGAAGAGGAGCGAGAACGTAATGCGCGCAGGAAAGAAGAGCTAAAACTTCGGTTTGAGGAAGAAGATCGAGAAGGTTTTATGAACGACAAAGCAAATGCGCGCAAGGAAGCTGGTGAGGAAGAGTTTGGTGAGGACGATTGGTACGACGCTCAGAAAGCCATGATTCAGAAACAGCTTGATATCAACCGCGCCGAGTTTGATCAGCTAGACGAAGCCTCACGAGTACGGGTTGAGGGCCACAAAGCCGGCACATATGCTCGCATTGTGCTTGAAAAGGTACCATACGAGTTCTCGGCACACTTCAACCCACGCTTCCCCATTCTTATTGGTGGTCTCACACCAACGGAAGAGCGATTTGGATTCGTCCAAATTAGGATAAAGCGACACCGCTGGCACAAGAAGATTCTAAAAACCAACGATCCGTTGATCTTCTCCTTGGGATGGCGACGATTCCAAACTCTCCCCATTTACAGTATCTCCGATTCGCAAATTCGTAACCGAATGCTCAAGTACACTCCCGAGCACATGCATTGCTTTGGTACTTTCTATGGACCTCTTGTAGCTCCCAATACTGGTTTCTGCTGCGTTCAGTCCTTTTCGAACAAGACTCCCGGCTTTCGGATAGCAGCAACAGGCGTAGTCTTGAATGTCGACGAATCTACTGAGATTGTCAAGAAGCTCAAGCTCACGGGCACACCGTACAAGATCTTCAAGAACACTGCCTTCATAAAAGACATGTTCAAGTCTGCATTAGAAGTGGCAAAGTTTGAAGGCGCCAGCATCCGCACTGTGTCTGGTGTGCGCGGTCAAATCAAGCGTGCATTGAGCAAACCAGAAGGCAACTTCCGTGCCACATTCGAAGACAAGATTCTCATGAGCGACATTGTCTTCCTCCGAGCTTGGTACCCCATCAAGCCACGCCGGTTTTATAACACAGTGACCAACTTGCTTGCTCCTGCCACTTCGATCGAGTCTGGCGAATCGACTTCATGGACTGGTATGCGTCTGACAGGCCAGGTCCGCGCCGAACAAGGCCTCGCGACCCCGAGCGACGCCAACTCTGCCTACCGAACCATCACACGCGAAACCCGCGTCTTCAACCCTCTCCGCGTCCCCAAGAAACTCGCTGCAGACCTCCCCTTCAAGAGCCAAATCGCGCAAATGAAGCCCCAGAAGCGCGAAACATATATGCAGAAGCGTGCTGTGGTACTAGGCGGCGAGGAGAAGAAAGCGCGTCGTCTCATGAACCAGGTCATGGCCATTCGCAACGACAAGGTGGAGAAGCGGCGCAAGAAGCAAGAGGAGAGGAAGGATCCGTATAAGCGCAAGGTTGCAGAGAATGCGGAGAAGAGGGCGGAGAGGGAAAAGAGGGAGAAGCAGGAGTTTTGGCAGAGAGAGGGAAAGAAGAGGAGGTATCAGGCTGATGGTGGGGAGGGTGGAGGGAAGAGGAGGAAGTAGGTACGGGATAAATCCGGTATAGATGGCCTTGTGTGATTGATACCTTGTGTGGTTTGCTGGTGCTTAGTGTGAGGGTGTTTGTGCATAAGTAGGAGTTGGGTTTACCAAAAGATACTCTGTTAGTTTCTTTTTTTTCTGGGTACATATTTGAAGTATGGCATTCAGTTTATCTTCTATGTTGAGAACTTTCTGATAATTATTCTTGATTGATGGAGTGTTGGGCCTATTTTATCTGCTTATGAACTCAGTTGGTCGAGAAGTTGATATTCGGGGCTCGGTTATTCACGTAATGCTGCTGCGTGGGCGAAACTTATTGTTTCCATTCCCGAATTAAGGTTTTCTAGAGTGATGTAACGTAATGTGGGCACGTCTGAGAGAACACGTAAGAGAGCTGGATATTATTCTATAGAGCGAAGCTAGAATGAGTAATATCTATGTCTACTTTTGTTCGGGATTAACCACTTTCACTAGGGCTCCTTCGCACTTTTATAATGGGGTTTCCTCTCCAGGGGTTTCTGCTGCTGGAGTCTCTTCTGGAAGCGTTTCTTCAAGTGGTGTTTCTTCTGTCGGAGTGGCTTCTCCTGGGACTTCCTCCTGTGGAGTTTCTTCTGTCGGAATTTCCTCCACAGGTACTTCCTCCGCTGGAGCTTCTTCCACTGGGGTGTCCTCTGCTGGCAATTCTTCCTGAGTCTCCTCTTCAGTCTCCTCTCCCTCAGCAGGCTCTGCATTCCACCCCGGCTTGGTCCACTCTTTCGCTTCCGCCCATTGTTTCTTCAGTGTTGAAATGTACTTCTTCATATCCTCACGTAGCTGTTTCTCCAAAATCATCTCATCTTTCTTCTTTTTGTTCTTCTCTTTGTCAACATCCACCTGTTTAATCATCTTCTTATCGTTGTACTCGTCATTTAATCTCTTGAGATTCTTCTCCATGAAATCCTGCCCCTTCTGATTCGCAACAAGATATACATTATCCATGTATGCAAACCACTTGTCCTTGATATTGAGGTGAACCCAGCTGTTATAGGTCAATGTTCTATCCCCGTTGACCACAGTCTTTGGCTGCTCCATGAGAGCGTTTTCAAGATGATCTAACTGGTTACCAATGCGATCTACCTGAGCAACAAAGATTTCATTAATTGCTCCTTCTCTCAGGTAAAGATATAAGCCGACTACGGCGCGCATACGTTGAAGAGCAGCTCTTGGTTGTTCATGAGGCTTGCCAAAGGCTAATTGTCCCTTTCTTTTCCCTTTATTCGCTTTTTTCTTGCTTCGGCGTTTGATGAGGTCTTCCATGTCACGGTCATCATATATCTCCTGTGTGGGATTGCTTGAGAACATCTGTGAGGCGGGAACGTTAGTGCTCATGGTCCTTCCAATACTCAAGTTTGGTACTGACGTTGGTCTTTGGGAACTCGTTGATCACTTTTTGCAGCAAGACAAACTCGCCCTCATGCGCTTTTCTGCCAGTTGGACTGCCGTTTTCAATAAAAGGGAATGCTTCTGCAAGCCACTGAAGCGGGGTTTGTCTGAAAGGTTCATCCTCTGCAGGGGCATCAGGATCAGGATTGACGATAGTCATGTTGGCCTCCCAATCCCATGATTCCTAGTAAACAGTCAGTAAACCATTCTATATCATAAGAGATTCATCAGATAGACCTACAGCCCAGTACTCGCAGAAACCAAGCTTGGTCGTTGCCATTTCACCATCGGCACTCTTTATGTCCATAGGTTCTTCGCCTTGATTCTCAGGGTTAGGATGGTCGAATCCATTTCTAAAATCTGGATGAACGCCCAAGACATTGAAAAAGTTTTGTACCTGTGGATTGAGATGTTCTTAGCTTAGGTCATCAGCAGAATTTGTATAGGAGATCTCACCAGTGACCATTCGAGGACGGTTTCCGTATCGTAATCGCGCGGGCTGGCCTTTTCTTGCTCGCCAAACGCATAGTCGCCGCAGTCATTGATTTTATTGAATCCATAGGCAGGCGCGTCTTTCTAGTATGTGTTAGACCCTGGAAACAGCTCTATGTGATTGAAATTGACGTATCCAGTCCAATACTGACTTACCATGGACTTTTCACTAGAAGTAGGATAATTCTTGCTCTCAAGTCTAGTCCTCCTTTTGCCCTCACAAACGTAGCCTCTGTTTTTCTTGAAAGATCGTTTCTTCACTTGATGTCTCTTTTGAACAGTCTGTTTCTTTTGCGTACTGGTGGTAGTCGCGACAGTGCGTTTCTTGGTCAGCTTTTTTAATCCGACAGAGCGGTCTTCCAATAATGCCCTGAAATCATTCCTACCGATCGCGGCGCAATCAACTTTTGGCGTCGGTACAGCGCTGGTGCTTGTTGCAGAACGCTCACTGCTGGTCCGGGATGGTTGGCTCTTGGTCGACGAAGGGTCATTCTTTTCGCGGGTTGTTGGCTTCGGGTCATCTTTTCGAGTGTTTGGTGGATTGCTATGATCTTTATCATTTTCTTTATCCCTGTCGTTCTCATCTCTGTCACCCTCCTTGTCATCGTCCTCGTCTTTATCGCCATTCTTCTCCTTCTTCTTGCAAAACGTGGATGCCTTCTTTCCTTTAGGACAAGGCAGATCGTCGTAATTTAGATCCGGCACTAGCTCATCAGGAGCATTTGCAAAATCTAGGAACTTTTCTGCGATTTGCGTTTTGCTGAAGGAAAACGTTTGCTTGCAGCCGGCTTCGGCAGCTAGCCCAAAGCCTACCTCGACAAACTACTTCATATTTAGCCGGATTTTTCGAGTCTCTGCATGGATATCTTGCGTACCATTGAAGCCCACTCCAGTGCAGCGTCCGCGGTGTCGTATGCGTGCTTGAACATTTTTGCGGTTTTGACTGCAGCCTCTGTTGCCGTTAGTATGCGAGCTCAGAGTAATATATTGTTGCTGGGCTCAGTCTCACTCATTCCGGTGGTAATTGCTTTTCCAACTCCTGGAATTGCATTGGACCCAATTTCGATAACCACATCTAGCGCCAAAAGCATAGGACACATGAATCTCTCCAACGCTTTGCCGATTTCCGTCATGGCCTGGATGAAGAAATCGGCGAAAACGTCAATTATGGGATTTCCGCAAAAGCAGTAGCCAGGCGTGAGCGTTTTGACTAATATTTCATGAGTTTAACTACGGCGAGCAGATGGGAATGCACGTACATGGAGGTTCCTCTTTAAGTTCCTCCTCGGTTAGGATGACTCCCGTTTTCCAATGATGCTGCGGGCCATTGAGCCAACAGCCTACTCCATTCACGCTCTCGTCGGCTTTGATGCCGCCAGGGTAGCACGCCTCTTGGCATTGCTCGTAGACAGGAGGATTAGAATGGTCATTGTATTCATAGCATGCGTATTCGTTCCAGTACATGACCAGTTTCTTTGAGAAATGTACGTCTTTGGCATTTTCACCCTCAAGACCTGGTGGGTGTGAAGTTTCAGTTGAGGTTGCACATGGAAGTAGCAGAGTTCCTAAGAGCAGCAAAGGAGAAAAGAAAGTATGTCGCATTGCGACCAAGGACTGGCAGAAAATGGGAAATGAGAAGTAAAATTATTAGTGATATTTTTCTATTCCACACTCACGACTGGCATATATACCAATGATGCGCATTGCGCGAACAGCGCCATGTGTAACCGAGTCTTACATTCACAAGAGTAGGATGGATTCGGGAAAGCAAAACTCGAGGATAATCAATGAGGCAATGCAAACCGTTCATACTACATATCGTAATAAGAAGACGAAATCTATTAATACTCGGTGCAGAGAGTAAGATCTCAAAAGCCAAGATCTCCACATTTACACGACTCCGTTCCGATACCCGACAGTACGGCCGTAGCATGCACGGAGCAGCAGATACTATACTTATTTCGGCATGTTGTATCATATAATCGAGGTTGCTTCTGGGAAACTTCCTCGCCAACTTCACCTTTTTCTCCCCTTCATCATCTTGAATAGAACTTTGCGCTCCAAAATTGGGAAACATTTCAATTTATTCAATGCTTCAGCATTATTTGTAGCGTGTTCTTGAGCATGGCTCTGCCAATTTCAGGCCCCCCCAAGATGCCCTACCCATCCAGCCCCTCAGCCACCACGCTGCGCCCCAGCAAATCGCCGTAGGGCTGACTAGCCCTGGTGGAATTTGTACTCCAGCTGATTTGGCATTTTCTACATCTACACCGATGATATCGGCCAATTTCCATGAAATCCATCGCGTAGCTAGACCATCGATTCGACTATAAGATTTGACATCCTGTCCACCACAGCATGAAATAGACCGTCCTGGACTACCATCTCAAGGTTTTAATGTTCGCTTTCGGACCATACAATTTCACCCCTGTTCTGCTCAAAACCACCACTCCGGATTATCGTTCTCTTTCTGCCGGAAAACTAATTCGCCGTCCAATGTCCATAAAGCAGCTTCTTGCTTCCCAAGATGCCATTTCCAGACCCGTCGAACTTGTCCCAAAACAATCACGTCAATATCAACTTTCCTGCTAAGCGGACCAAGGTACTTCAACAGTTCACTGTGCGAACTCCATCTTCTCGTGCCCGAAAATAAGACCGGATCAATGATCATTTCCAAATGTCTCAAGCCCTCCATTTTCTCTAAAAGCAACAAAGTAACATCACGAAAACATGCCCCTTGCTGCCACGGTACGTGCGGGATTGTATTGTTGACTCTGCAATTTGAGCGCGTATACGAGTAGTCGATGAACTCCCTCGGTTTGAGAACCCAACCTCTGCCATTACTATTGTGCTTAAAGTTGATGACAACTGAGCGTATAACGCTCGATCGTGCGGGAAGAATGGCGGAGTAGAAAGAAATGAATGAGCTCATGGAGAAAAAGTGGAAGGCTGGCGTGCTATATAGAAGAGGGATTGCTTCCGAGTAACTTGTGTACCATCAGCAATGCACACTAGTGAAGATCCCATTCTTACATTCCGCGGCAGGTTTGTAGCAAACTCAACACATCCATTGGTTTCCCAAGCAGCCAGTCATCTGAATATCCCCTTGCAGCTGTTAATCGACGAGAACACAACTTGACCCAAAATGGTCCATTCCCAAAATACTCCTCGTACACCAAAACTCTCAGCTCCATGGGCAACTTGAAAAACGCTGCGTGCTCTTGGTCATATGTTCTTTGTCGAAACCGCTTTTCGGTCATAGTCAAGCTGAGAGCCCGCTTTCTTTTTACTGGCTTCGGTGGCGTCGCATTCTTCGTCAGCTGTTTCTCTTCCCAGGGGACTTTGCCTGCTGGCGTTCTCTCGTAAATGGCGTAACCTATGAAGCACGGAAAACAACATATTACTAACAAGATTGATTCTAAAAAACTCGGCATTGTTACGGGGTAAGTCTGAGGGATGGGAAAGACTTGGGGTCAATCCTCTAATGTATGGGCGTCTTGAGTATAAGGCTGTGGAGAACAATAATTGGCGCCCGCTTCTAGGCTGCCGTGCCAAGATCACTTCCACCGAATCCCTTTACATCACTTGTAAGTATCACATCTAACTCAAACTTTGAATATCCCTAATAAGACATTGAAGTTATTACCTTGGCTCTGCATCGGTACATTACTATTGCCATCGGCAATCTACGGACATTGAACAGATACACAAGCGTTACGACTACAAAGCCTCAGCAAGTGGACATGAAGTTATATCCAATTGTACGAGAGTCGCCGCAACTCCGATACCTTTGAATTGCTCTGAGACAGCGATTAATTCTGTATGTATTCCATAATGACTGGGCACTGATGAATATAGATAATTACTTGTTTTGGACACTTTCAACAGCAAGGTAGCCTGACAGTCCTTCGTTTTCAAAAAGTATTGAGAATATTGACAGTTACCCTTAACGAGCGTTAGAAGATACCGTTTACTTGCCAATGAGTTTCAGAAACGGTTCAATGAAATGTATTAATATTGCACGATCGTAATTCTTATTTCATAAAAGCCCCACTTCGTGAATCAAACATAGAACTTTGTCCGCTAGAAATTTTACTCGTATTTCGAGCGCACTCTATTAAGTCCGCTCAACATTTGACTATTCCACGCCCATATGGCAGACAAAGTATGGGTGACTGCCCCAATTATTTTACGCATCTTGAGGCAGTTTCTTCATATTTGAGGTTCGCGAACAAGTATGTTTCACTAATTGAAGCATTTAACTGTATATTTGATCGAGATATTCTGCCAAGTTCGTGCAGTGAATTGCTAGATACTGTCAAGGGAAAGCGCTTGGCCGATAATATCCGTAACATTGATTTTGTCTTTATGCGAGATTCAAACTTTTCAAGTTATCTCTCTAGTTCACATCAGACATCTTTCATCGCGGCCTGGTTCGCACCCGCTCAAGAGTCAGTGCCTTGTGCAAGAAGTTCTTATTCAGCATGACAAGTTTGACCCAATTTTGATAGAGTTATAGCATAGTGATATTTAGATATAATCTTTTAAGCTTTAGAAGTGGTGAGAAATATAACATCTACGGTACTCAACTCAACTCTCACGGGACCTTCCTTATGACTGGCAAATTTCAAGCCCTTGAAATCACCAAAGTTATGTATAACCCGCATCTTTTGTCTCTAAGTCTTAACTCATGGAAATTGACAGAAATGTATATGCTAATTCCGAGTGAATGGTTTGCTGATGGCTTCACCTTCACCTTCACTAACCTGGGCTTGGTGCGGTGAATGGACCGTGCGCCAAGCGCGCCCTTAATATCAAACGGAAGGAGCAAACTTCGCCTCTCTCCCTCTCTCTCTTTTAATGTGCGCAAACAAAAGGCTCACGGAGAAAGCAGTCGGAGACACCAGACATAATGCCTCTGTGTCCAATGATATAAGCTCTGGCATAAGCATTTACCCTATGTGTGACTTGACCGCGATGAACAACCTCTGGTGCGCACTCGAGATTATCTTGTTTGACAACGTCAATGAGCAAGGCATGAACCCCATTCCCGAAGGCCTCCAATGGGCCTGAAGGTAGTAGGAGAGTAGGCGTCTGTAGGTTCTCCGAGAGAGAACCTCTATAAAAACACAAGCCCAGGAATGCTCAACCTCCACGTGGTCTGGGTGGGAACTTCATTGGCCTTTTGTCTTCGATGCTTAGCTGAGCACGAGAGAACATGGTATACCCTCTTCCAATTTTATTTCGAAAGTACTGGCTTGTCAGACGAGCAGTTTTCGAGTGCTCCGTCGTCCGCTCTCGCTTACATACCGTGGTCGCTATTCATTACTTCAGTTCTTTGGCAAGAAATACCTATGATGGAGGAAGCTCGGTGGGAAACGGAAGTAAGAAGTAAATAGCGGACTTGAGAGATACTCAAGAATCACAGAAAGGCCGAAAGCAGGTGCAAAGACTTGGTGGCACCCAACCATCTCGAACAAGGATGGGCGATCAAGGCCAGCCAGGACAGGCTCTCTTTTGCTTTTTTTCGGGAGTATCCTTCCGCTATCGAAGACAATTGTGTTTAGAGCCACTCCGTACTTTATTTGATTTGCTTTTCGAAATCGTAATATGAATATACAAGGCCTGTATAATCCGTCCCGATTTAAACGCACAAAACTGTTGTTAATAACTCAGCAAACATTCCATAATGAACGCAATCCAAAATAATGCATTCGAAACTACGTAAACCCCGCCAGGAACTTCCAATGAAATAGTTCATAAGGTGATAAATTATGAGTATAATATTTACTTGAAGATTTTTTCTCTACTTGAATCCCTACCGCTCCTGATATCACTCGTCACCAATTTTTTCTTTGGATATAACAGGCTTTTTAAGGCTCGAAAATCATCCAATGAATTTCACGAAATAGCTCAATTAAATTGTGATTATCTAGAAATGAATAGTGAACAGAAGTGTCATCGCATCAACGCCCTGTCCTTTTGTGTTTATTTCAAAGTCAATGGATTGTAAACCTACTTAAACTGCCCCAATGTTTATAATCAGGAATCTATACTGATCCGTCTTAGTCGAACTTTCTAAAATCTGGTCATATGAGAGAATTGCAGTACAATACAATTGCCGTGGTCGAACTAGATTATTCGAATTTCTATTCCCAAAGGAGGCCCAATGGCTTGACGGATTGACAGCACGACAGGGCAAAAACCCCACCAATCTCCATAAAACGATACACTACCAATCGGTTACGCAACACCATCAAACTCCAATGCTTCCAAATACCTCCCAACGCCATTTCAAATCAGTTTTCCACAGAACCGTTCTCTTTCACCTTTTATTTATCAAAAGCATCCCTCAGCTTTTCAAAATGCGATCGCACATCCTCAGCAAGTCGTCCGTCAACATCAGTCAAAATTGTGCAGACGAGACTGTAATTATTACACAAGAATCTTTCTCTTTTCCGTGCGTCACTAACACCTTTGCTGAGCTTGGTAAGATAAGCCTCGTACTCCGATCTTAAGCGGCCAACGGATACAGAAACGGGCTCGTCATCTCCAGCCTCTGAGGAAAGTGCTAGGATGCCCTGAAGCAGATTGGCGAATCTTTGGGTAAGTGGAGTGGGTGCAGTGGAGTTTGCGGATTGGGAGTTTGAAGAGAGGAGGGCGGCCCCGGTGGAGGGACGATTGGGGAGCGATGATGTCAGTTTTTGGAGAGATGTGCAGTGGAGGTCCAGAATCTTCTGGAAGCGAGGCCACAGGAGCATGTTTGTTGCGTTGATGTAACCTTCTACTGTTGGGACTTTTCTTCGCTGCAGCTGGAATGCAAAGTGCTGATTTAACCTAACGCAAAGTAATATTCCCAGTGTATCTGTTGATGACTCTACAAGCTGCTTTGTAAGAGCTTGACCAATAGCGAATGTGGGCTCGAAGATGGCAACAAACGTCCTGGAAATGGCGTGATAATTTTGTGAAGGTGCGAAGAAAGTGGACAAGAAAGTGTACTCGAAGCATGCATTGTCGATGAGGGCAAGATTGAAGCTGCGGAAGGGGACCTCAAGAAAGTGCGCTGCTTTTTCCTCTTCGGCTAGGTAAGCAGTCAAGGCATTATGGGAAGGGTTCTTGAGCATGTCCATGCGGCGACCGAGGGAGAAAGCATCGTAGGCTACTGGCACACTTCGTACTTGGCCAAGCAGAGCTCCACTGCGTTTCGCGTTTGGATCTTCGCCTAATATATCGTACTTGTCCAAATTATGAAGCTTTATTTTTTCAAGAGCAGTCCGATATCGTGTGAAGTGGTTGAGGTAGTACCAACGCATGGTATAGATGTATGCTTGGGATATCTGTTGGGCAAGTTCGGGCTGGTGCTTTGCGAGGAAGGCATACAGATCCTTGTATTTGAGAAAGGCTTGCTGCTGGATGATTTGTGCATTTATGGAGGGTGATCGGATGGCTTTGATCTGGGCCACTATATAATCACGTATTCGTTCAACAGCTCGGTTTGTCAGGTCGTCAATGAGGGGTTTGATATCGCTTAAAGCTTTCAGGTCTGGTTGATCTTTCACTTTGGCGTTGATAGACTTGGACCGCTTTTCTAGCTCTGGGAGAGCGCGTAGGAATCCGTCATCAACTGGACCTTCTGCGATTTTTCGAACGACAGCTGGAGAGATGCTAATATCTTCCACTGCAGGGCCCAAAAGCTTCTCCACTACTTTCCGGTTTTCAAGTTTGGTGTTGAGCGCTATCGACCGGTTTTGCAGTGACTCAATTTCCGCGGAAACAGCTCCGAGGTCTGACTGGAAATTGGTGAGGTATGTTTCGACCGACTTGAGGACTTCATCGCAAGCTAGGATTGACTTGTGCAAGTCTTCAAACTTGTCCTTATCCTTGTCGTCTATGGGGGACTATGAGCAAGCAGGCAATGATGCATAGGACAATAACACATACATTCTTCAACCGACTGTGCGCTATATGTATGTACAGGGGTAGACTGCCGCATTTCAGGTATCTCTGTCGCAGCGAAGTCTTGCAGGCTCAGCCCTCCAAAGTCTATCTCGACCAGTGGCTCTTCCGGCTTCTCAGGAAAAATCGAGGCATCTCCGCCTTTGCTAACAACGGGCTTACGGGGTGGCCCTCCCATTATAGATTCCAACACCTGCAGCGGATCTGGAGTATTCGGGAGACCTGCCGGTCCAGTGCCTCGCCTGCGTGGAGCGCCATTGGGAACACGTGCGGTGCCGGGAAGACTGGTAGTGGAAGAGGAGGGGGATATGAGGGATAGCGATGATGACCGGGGATTCAAACCAGGGCGTAGAGGGGGAGGGACGGTGCCAGCGGCAGGATGGACCCTACGAGGAGCTGGAGAGTAGGAATCGCGGCGCGGCGGCGGGGTGCCAGAGGGCGTGGAATGGGCAGATAGGCGGTCGAGCCCCCACATGCTGGAGAGAGAGGGGGCGCTGGGTGGGAGTATTTCTCTGAGTGTTGGGAATGCTGGGGCGAAACAAAAAAAAAAGGCTACAAGTGGCTTTGCGGCTGCATCCTGGAATCCTGGGGACACGAGATGCAGCGCGATGCAGCTCTCGAGGTTGAGGTTTGGTGCTCCTGAAGCCTCATTCGCTGCCGGGGCAGTTCACGTAAGCGGCCGGCAAAACAATTCCCCGGCGGCACGCTAGGCAAGGGCTCGCCGCTAGCGTTCCGCAGCCCCTCCTGCCCAAGTCAAAATCCAGACACGCAGACTTCTCTCTCCATCCGCTCATAAAAAAGGTCCCCTCCCCACACCACTCCCCCAGCACCGTCACGCAACAAGCTTCTTCCTCCTCTCCAGTCGCATCCAACTCTCATTAATCACCATGGCCGACGATGCGCAGGTATGTAGTCTTCAATTTCTTAAAGTTCTCAAGCTCTTGTGCGGGCCGTTACCCCACCTTATCTTCTTTGCCGTCGCCTCTTGCGCCCAGGCAGTAGAAGACCCCTCCCAACTCTCCCATCAACCCCAAACGCCTGCGAATCGCTACTAATTCAGCTTCTGCAGCATGAGCACACCTTCGAGAGCGCCGATGCCGGTGCCTCGTTGACCTACCCCATGCAGTGCTCTGCCTTGAGGAAGAACGGCTTTGTCGTCATCAAGAACCGTCCCTGCAAGATCGTTGAAATGTCCACCTCCAAGACTGGCAAGCACGGTCACGCCAAGGTCCATTTGGTCGCCATCGACATCTTCACCAGCAAGAAGTTGGAAGATCTTTGCCCTTCCACTCACAACATGGACGTTCCCAACGTCCGCCGCCAGGAGTACCAGCTCGTGAGTCGGCCCCTCAGGCACGCGCCCCGCATTCAAGACCCCTTCCGCTAACATTCGTGTTTGCTTCTAGCTTGATGTTACTGATGACGGTTTCCTCTCCCTCATGTCCGACGATGGCTCCACTAAGGACGACGTCAAGCTTCCCGAGGGTGAGGTTGGTGACAAGATCAACAAGCTCTTTGTTGAGGATGGCAAGGACACCAGTGAGTGGAACATAGAACCCCACATTGGGAACAATTTTTTGCTGACTAATCAACAGACGTTATTGTCCTCACTGCTATGGGTGAGGAGGCTGCCATTGATGCCAAGGAAGCCCCCAAGTCTGGTTAGATACCCTTCGTTGGATTTTTAGGCCGTCAGCAGGGAGGAGGTTGTGAAGTGTTGACGGACCCATTTCGAAAATACAGGCTGCAGGTGGCTTTGTATGGGTTTCATTAAAAGTCGCAGTCTGTACGGTAACTTGTGCATTTTCCAGGGCTATCCTGCGCCTGCGCTGACGGTGACCAATGTTTGTGGTTCTTCGGACAGAGTTGGGTTTCTTGCATTGCCGCTTTCATGTAATGGGGCTACGTATCACGAATCTGTCCCTTGTCCTAGATATATTCCCCTAACGGCAATGAATCAAAAAAGTGATGATGCTATGCAAAATGACCCGTTTTCAATTGGTGAAAATATGCGTGAATGTGCGGTTGCCGTTTTCGCGCTAGCGGAAGGCAAATTTACAACTCGGTACTACCTTAGCCACCTATTTTGCCATTCACCAAATTGATGTTTGCACTACCATGACTTGATCCGGAGCCCCGCGACTCTCTGGTGAGCCCAACGTTCGCCACGGTCACCAATCATGGAGTCGGGCCCAGTCAAGGGTCCCATATGTGGCGTCGAGAATTGTAGGTCGAGGATCTATGAAGAGGCTGAAGACGGATACCTTTACTGTCAAAATGGCCATCGAAAGGGTGTAAGTATAGGGTTATTTGGCTCATGCGACCGCGACTGTAGTTGACAGTAAAATACACAGGAACTTCAACGTGGGGAAGATGATGAGGACAATTTTTCAACTGCAGCAAGGACTACCACACGCAAAAAGAAGGATGATGACGATGTTGATAAAGGGAGTAAACGTAAGTTAAATCTGGATTTCTTCTAATTTTATCCTGTTTGGTATTTTGCATGTTTATTTTCGGGAAACGCAAGCTTTTCTGAAACAGGTACTCTTGGTACCTTCTCACCAGCAAGTGGGGCTCAATAGGACGTTGAGAATACTGACCCTTGCATCAACCAGACTTTAAAGGACGACAGGCGGTTGATTTGTATCTGAAATGCCTTCAGCTGATTCTGCGGCACCAACTCTGGTTCTTGGTACATGAGGCCGGCCTCCCTGCGGAACTGGAAACCGTTGTATTTGATCTCTGGGCACTGCGTATTGTTCAATTAGGCGACAAGATTGTCAACGAAAGCCAGGAACTAGACACGCCATCCCAAGTGTATAGCACCTTGGATCATGGAGAAGCCGATGATAAAGGAAAAGAACGAAACGTCCGCGAGGAGAAATTGAAAGTTCTCCCAAACTTGACAGACTGTCTAGTGCTATGCTATCTGGGAACCTTGACTTTGCGATTGCCTGTCACACCTGGTGACATTTACGCGTGGGTCACGGACGGTAAAATGGTTTATCGGAGGGCCATCAAGCATATACCGCTAACAATGAGAGAGCGTCTTCCTCCAACCTATCATGCGGTTTTGGACCCGAATACCCTTCTCAAATACCAAAGGATTTACGCCACGCTCATTGACTTACAAGTCAGCTTTGAAGAGGAATATGGGATTCTTTGGCCACCCCTCAATGTCCCGGTGCTTCTTTTCCGCTACTTGAAGGAACTAGCTCTACCAATTGAGCTCTATGATGCCACGGTACAACTTGGTTCCCTGCTTGGGTTCGACTTTGCATTACATACGGAGGGACAAAAGAGATTTGGGGTTCGACAACTACCGGAAGCGCATTTGATAGGATGCTTCATTGTGTGCGTCAAGCTCCTATACCCGTTTGACGGAGAACGAAGATATCCAGAATCACTGTCAGAACCTACGGCTACTATTCTCGATTGGAACGAATGGTACAATGAGATGAACATGGCTAGAACAAAACAGAAAGGCGACAGCTTGCGCCTCACTACGGAAGAGTTGGCGACGCTGGGAGAGAAAGATGTCTTTTCTATGCTACCGCACCAAATCGACCAGTACCTTGATTTCTATGCCGACACATTCCTGGACGACGCCCAGATACAGGCGACACGAGATCATGATGATTTCCGAAATGTTTTGTACGATCGGTTTTCTATCGACACTAATGAACCTCACCCTCCAAGTTACATCTCTGATGGATTATCGCACCAAGAAAGACTTGAAGTCGTCAACAAAATATCTGGAACAATCAGACCCAGTGTAGCCGATGGCAGCGATGATGGGGGGATTCTTAAGCCAGGAGAGAAGTATCCTCGATATAGAACAGAAAAGGACTTGCCGGAGCATGCAAATAAATTTTATGAGGAAGCTGCAAAGGTGGCAGGTCTGTCGATGGAAATGCTCGTAATGGCCGTACAATTCATCGAGGCTAAAATTGAGAGGTGGAAGAGAAAACAGAAAGCGATACGGAAGGAAGGTGGAGTGACTGGCTAGCTGCAGAGGCAATCCATGATATATTTTAGGCGCCGAGATCCCGACATTTGCGTCAGCAAGCGCGAAGAGTCTGCTGGAATGTATTTTTGCTTGCCTTCTATTAGTGTACATTTTTTGCCTAGCGTAAACAAAACAGGTCAATGGGGTGAAGGAGTGGACACGTGATGGTACCGCACGAGCCACCTCGCTAAACAGCCTGCAATCACGTAAGCACACTGCGAATTCGAACTCCCAATCCTCGCATCCGAAGAGACAACCTCAGACAAGATCCAGCACCACCGCCAATATGCAGATCTTCGTGAAGACCCGTAAGTCGCACGACTACTAGATGCACACATCATCAAAATACTGACCTTATTTTCCAGTCACGGGCAAGACCATCACCCTTGAGGTGGAGTCTTCCGACACCATCGGTACGCAAACCCTTTATTTCTCGCCCCGCATACGCAACGAACGACCGCGCAATCGCCCTCAGCATACGCCACCGAATTTTTTGATAGTTTCATAGAGGGCAACGGCTAACGAGCGATATAGACAATGTCAAGGCCAAGATCCAGGACAAGGAGGGTATTCCCCCAGACCAACAGCGTCTGATTTTCGCCGGCAAGCAGCTCGAGGACGGCCGCACCCTCTCCGACTACAACATCCAGAAGGAGTCTACCCTTCACTTGGTCCTCCGTCTTCGTGGCGGCATCATTGAGCCCTCGCTCAAGGCCCTTGCCTCCAAGTACAACTGCGAGAAGATGATCTGCCGCAAGTGCTACGCCCGTCTGCCCCCGAGGGCTGTCAACTGCGTAAGCGACTCTATACCCCCCTATCCCCCACCCCCAACCGTCTTTCACATGGGAACTAACATATTTTTGTGCAGCGCAAGAAGAAGTGCGGCCACACCAACCAGCTCCGCCCCAAGAAGAAGCTCAAATAAACGAATCGCTCCCGCATTGGCGTCTGGCCAGTCGAGGATGGAATGGCAACGAGTGCGACGAATGCAACGAATGGGAAAAGGCCAAAGAGGAGACCTTTTTTATGGGCACACGCAGATGTCTTCTTCTCTGTGCATAAACACTCGGGGTTCCTTTCTGGGGTTTATTTAGGACCGGTCATCATGTAGAGTGAATCGATTCTTGAAACCAAAAAGATACACGTTTTCTCTTTTTCTGACAATCAATCATCAAATCGTACTAACGCCCCATGTGTGTGTCAGACCGTAAATCTCCTTTGCGGAGTGGATAACCATATCATGACCAAGTATGCATTGACCAGAAACCTAAAATCATTTGTTCTAACACTCTACTCTAAGCTCCACTTTACAACTGGTGGCGCAATTTTATTGATCACGTGATAGCGCGCCACACTCGTATAGTACATTACGTCATGTCCACCTGTACCACAATTAACAATCAAATCAGCGAAAAAGCAAAATCAATTGACGCCGCAAATTACGCAATTCAAATGCTGTCGCAGGCCTAAATTCAACATTGCTCAATGGAGGTTGTCATTATGACCTACCTGCTTACCGTCGAGCGGCTCCGGGAATAAATTGTGAAGGGAAGGTGCCAACGACAGCCGAGGCCAACACGTGCCTTCCAACACCTGGGATCCCAAATGTCCAATTGCTGTACTTCAATATTGAAGCCCGAATATTTGATGCTCTGCATATTCAGCATTGCTTTTCACCGAGTAACACATCATGACTGAGTCTCTTTCCTTGTTAGAAATATCTGGCATTGCATTTCACTATAGCCAACTACTCGCTTCGCTCGAATAAAAAAACGAGCGACTCGCGAGCTTACGCCCCCGACGGGCTTTTACATCTAAATCCCGACTGCCACATATCCACGACTCTATCTCATCTCCCTCATTATGCAAATCCAAACCCGTGTGCAAGTAGGCAGGCAGATGGGCAAGCGAACGCAGTGTGAGGAGAGGTATAAGAGCTACACGAAAGAAACGTAGGCCAGGTACAAGTATAGGGAGAAAGGAAATCGAAAAGCGGAAACAGGAAACACAAAATCAGAAACGAGAACTCCATTTTTGCTCGTCGACAGACGACATAGTTTCGACGCCGCGGATCCGCCCAAATGCAAGGGCGAGAAAAAGCGCAATGAAGCTCCCGCAGATTCATAATGCAACTCATCATACCGTTCCGAGCACGATGCATTCAAAGAGATGCCAACCGTTAAAGGTATGATCCGTTGTGTATCTATGAAAAGCGAAAAACGACACAGGTGGAGGGGAAAAAAAGGGGGGGTTCCAACCATCGCCGCTCATGCAGAGGTGGGTAGTATACAAAACAGTCGAAAATTGGGGAGAATATGGGTTACAGTGGAATCCATGGAAAATAATGACAAAGGGTGTGGAAAATGGTATCAAAGACGCCTTTCGCTATGCATCAAAACACGTAGAGGGAACAAGGAATCAGAGTGTGGCCAGCGATGGCTCGCAACTCAGCTCACTAGATTAATGTGACCACTGAGATACTGAGCCCATGCGATGGCCGCAGGGCGTGGGAGAAATATCAGATAGAGGACAAAAGGGAAAGTTTTTGAATGATCTTAGACGCGAGGCCGCTTCCAGTAGTATTGCTACAGCATGTTAGATATCTCACATTAAATAGTAACTGCAATAAATGATGGCATACCTTGTGCGACTTCCTCACAGACCGGAGACCAGTGCCGCGCATGCCACTGATAATGCTTTCTCGTCGCATTTGGTTGCTATCCATCTCAGGGACATAGTAGAATTCATTCTCAAGCGCCTTGCCAGCCGCGTCTTTGCCAGAGCGAGGAATTTCGCCAATGCATGGAGTTTCATCCAAGATCCTCTTGAGGTCTTGCTGAGAAAGTCGTGGGACTGGAGTTGACGCTTCGCTACTGCTGGAGCTTTTATCCTCGGTGTTCTTTATAAGGCATGCTTTGAGCTCAGCGGGCAGGTTACCATGAATAACGGACAGGGGCTGTGAATGGACGCGAGAGAAGGCTAGTTGGTTAATGACATGGTTCTTGATCGGGGAGTCCTTGAAGCGCACGGACTCGCTCGAAGAGCGACGCTTGGGCGATGGAGAGGTCAAGGCGGCGCGACGACGCTGAGCAGAGATACTGGGTTGAGTAGGAGTAGCTGTTGAGAAGGAAGCGAGTCCATTGAGAATATTCTCGCCGAATGGGCCGAAGGAGTGGACAATCGGGTCATTTTCTTCGTCACCATCGGAGAAGTCATCGTCACCAAAGGACGACCGAATGCTAGATTTCGGATCCCGAACCAGATTCTCCCTAATGGGGCCGGGACTTGACTTTGTAGGGCGAATGAAAGTCTCGTCAGCAGGCGTTGGGGTACTCGAACCATCGTCCTCTCGACTATCGGCGTCCTCGAAAACTTGAACCGTACCTGGCTGAGGGTTAACTCCAAGGGCAGTTGAGAACACGGGTTGACGAATAGGACTCTGTGAAACTGGAGATCGAGGAAACATGGGAGGACTGGAGGTAAAAGCATCCTGAAGTGGGCGGCGGACTGGAGAGACATCCTCATCTGAGTCCCATGAGAGCTTGCGAGCCGAGACTGCGGGCCAGGCGATCATGACGCGAGTATCTTGAACATCCAACATGATCTCAGCCTCCGGATTTTCCGACATGTACGTGTCACCCTTATTCAGGTCGAACACACGGCCTCTACAGTGGACCTTTGCACCATTCCAGCCCAAGCACTCGATTTCGATGTAGCCATGGGCATAGGACGCGGTAGGCGCGTGGTACGCGGCTTGAACGTGAACGCGTGAAATCAATCGATTAGTAGAAAGTTGATAGTCTGCAGAGTTTGAAGATCTGCCCATACGAACGATTTCACCGTCTGCGGGGAGATCTACCGTGGGCACGGCTCCGAGAGGTGTTCGCTCTGAGAGGGCAGATACGGTCCGCTGCAGCGCGGGACGGGCATTTCGAGGCGGCGAAGAGGGCAAAATCCCAGTCGATGAGGTTGGCACAGGCGTAGGGTAGTACTTGAGCTGTTGCTTGGGGAAAGTCGGCGAGTCCTCTTCGAACTTGCGCTTGGAAGACTGGGGACGCGGGAATGGCGAGGATGACAGTGGCTCGAAAGCGGGGAGCAGCGAGGGCTTCCGCGATGGCTCTAGTTGCTGCTCTATCGACTGGGAGGGCAACTGGTGGTCCCGACTATTGGGAGAAGAGTCCATTCTGCGTGTTCAAGATGGAAGACGCGAGGCAGAGCGGCGTGTCGTGTAGAAGCGGGACACAGGGAGAGCGAGGGCTGCGGGCGACACCAGGACTGGAGGGGGCCGCCAGAGGCAGAAGAGGAGCAGACAAGGTAGGAAAAGTAGAGAGGTGGAAGTGCAAAAGGGCGGATAGGGTCAGTAGAAAGAGGCCATGAGGTCAATTGGAGAGGGAAGGCGGTCACGTCTGAGGTCTTTGTACGGGTCACGTCGCGGGTGTGGATTCAGACGCGCTACGCTCGGACGAGGACCGCCAACCGTAGGAATTTCTCCACCGGCAGCGCACCACACAAGCACACACCACTATAATTGCTGGCCACCCCGGTCGGCGGGGGCGGCGTGCACACTCACTATTCATTCTTTGTTATCGTGAATTAGAATATGGTTGCCGAGCGCTTTGGAATTTATGTATCTAGAGAAGTGTATTCTCTGGACTTTGTGCTACTCGACTATCATGGCAGCCCTGGTGGTGTTTCCCTGCCGCGAGCATTCATCATGCACGAGCACCGTGTGCACGAGCACAATTCTCACGCCCGCTCTGCCCGATTTATTTCCATTTCCATTGCCATTTTCCATTACGACGTGCTCGCTCGGCTTCTGCTGTGCCTTGGTTTCTTGTCCCGTCCCAGCCCCTCCCACGCTGCATTCACATTTGATCCAACATGCACCCGCGCCTATTGGCAGTTCTGATTCCAGTACGCGCTGGGTGGATTGCCCTTTTGCCTGCAGCATATAGCATCTCAGCTGCGCTGCTGCCACGGCCTTTTCACCGATTAGCTCGCCTGCTAAAATGAAGCCTGCTTGTGTCTGCACCACCCACCGAGAAGCCGGACAATTGCAGCTATGCATTTGTATAATAATCTGCGTCGCGTGCCTGCAGCATGGCAGAGCGTTCTTCAGGTATCAGGTATCATGTATCACGTCTCCGTTGCAAAACCGCCGCAAACCCAGATCGTTCCCTTCTCTGAATTGATACCCAAGACCCGATTTTCTTACACGCTTGTCTGCGTGACAGACCCGTTTGCGCGTTCTGACATACATAGCCAGAGGCGGAGCTTGCCTAAGCGGCGCACAGTACAGCCTCCTTCGCTCGGGGCGGGGAGCTAGACTGTTCTTCAGACAACCCAGAGCTTGGAAACGGACCGTCACGCAGCAGTATGAAAAAACTTGCGTGCGGAAACTCACCGGAGCTAAGACAAATGCATGACTTCTCGCGTACAGGAGGCTGCCGCGAACATAACCCACGGAGCGCAATAGACGCGTCGAAACCATGGTGGTGAGGAAGCGAGAGCACGGTTGGCCCGTGGTCCTGCATAATGAGTCTGGATAATTTTGCTGGCCTCACCGAAGCACGGTCACGCCCGTCGGTGGATAGAATGGCTTGAAGAACGTCATTCGGCTTAGGAATAAGAGGGTTGAAAAGTGGGTGCAGCCAGACTGGCATCACATCACATCTCTTTCTTCTGCCTCTGGGTGATTATCAGATGCATCCGTGAGGGGCAGCTCCGAGGCCAAATTATTTTTTTGGACTTGGCTCAATACTGCGAATACAGCTTCCAACTTTTCCACAGCCAGCATCAAAATATCTGCCCTCAGTCTTTTCGCGGAGTTTGAGCTCGCAAAGATGCATCGGCGTGTTTACATGTCTCCGTGGCCATAATCGACGGTTCATGCCGAAGTGCAGCAGTAGAGCCGTGTCGTGTCGTGTGCTGCGCGAGCTTCTCCTCCGACGCGCTGATTGGCCAGAGCCCCAATTACCGACTTTCCCGAACAGGAAGCAACACCCAGCCCCGCTCTTGCCCTACGGAGCCACGTTTCTCCGTGCCGACGAAATTTTGAGTAGGTGCAGTCCAGCCTAGTCCAAAATTTCAGAAGTCGCAGAGCAGACTTTCCAGCCTTCTACAGCAACAAAATCCGCGACCATGGCCCGCTCCAAGTCCCTAATGAAGAAGGCGGAGAAGACTGAAAGTGCGCCGCTTACCACCAAAGCCGCCCATGGCACTCCTTACCAATTGGACCCTGCGCAGGTCGAGCGCGCGGCGACAGCCCTCGTTGCGCATATGAAGAAGCATGCCGAAGGCGAAGTTGAGAAGGCTGGCAAGGTGAACTTAGCAGTGGACGAGGACGAGGCCGAAGAGAACGATCAGCCCATCTTTCTGAGCATCTCAACCAAGAAACATGTCCACAACACTAGCCGCCTCAAACCCACCAAAATGTCGGTCCCCAGCATTTGATTACTCCCGCTCGTCGCATGCTAACCAAAATACAGCGCCCTTCCACATCCTGTGCTTGCTAACGACGTACGGATATGCATCTTCACCAAGGACCCGCAGCGCGCCTATAAAGACCTCGTTGCTTCCGACAAATTCCCCGAAGAGCTGCGCAGCAAGGTCGGCCGCATTATTGGCATGGAGAAACTGAAAAAGAAGTTCAAGTCCTTCGAGCAGAAGCGCCAGCTGCTTGCCGAGTACGACGTCTTCATGGTTGATGACCGGGTGATTAAGATCGTGGCCGATTCCCTCGGAAAGATTTTCTACCAGAGCAAGGCGAAGCGGCCTATTCCCATTCGTCTCACCGCAGGTGCCTGGGTCGACAGGAGCAAGGATAAGAAGGCTCCTGAGAACGTGGTTGGTACGCCAGAAGGTGTCGCAAAGGAGATTGAGACTGCGCTGAGCGCCACCTACCTCAGCATGAGCGCATCCGCCAACACTTCGGTCAAGGTTGGCAAGCTTTCCATGACTCCCGAGCAGCTTAAGGAGAATATCGAGGCAGTTGTCAACAAGGTTGTCGAGAAGCACATTGAACAGGGCTGGCGCAATGTCCGTAGCCTCCACATCAAGGGACCAGCAACAAAGGCTCTGCCAATCTGGCTCGCCGATGAGCTCTGGACAGACGACTCGCAGGTTCTCGAGGAAGCATGGAAACCCACCATCACCGAAGGTAAGGACAGCGAGAAGAAGCGAAAATGGGAAGAGTGGGAAGAAGAAATGCTCGAGGAAGAGGACCTTGCAGAGAAAAAGGCAAAGAAGCAAGCTAAGAAGGAAAAGAAGGCCAAAGACGCGGAAAAGAAGGAATCTAGCGCCATTAGTAGGGAAAAGAGGAGGAAGCTGAAGAAGGAGGCGCTGCAGTCTGTGCAGACGCCTTTGATTGCGGGCTAAAACACGCATGTATCTTCCCATTGAAATCGCGATTTGTTGCATCATGACGGCGTATACAGGGTCTTGATCTGGCGTTTAGGCGCGCAAGAATACATTTTGTTCCACGTTGTCTAAATGGTACTTTTTGGTCGAGTGTTCCTCCAGCTAGCACATTTCATAGACTTTTCAGTTTCGGTCCAGGTATAGTAAGATCTTTTGATTCGTTTGCATCGTACAACATTATATCTACATATTCTAGCAGTGGCTTGTGACAAAACACAGCGCTTCTACATGTTCCACTGAAATAAGCCCTTCCTGGCAATAAAGACAAATGGATGACTTTTGGGCCAACGACCATAGACTTCTGTTTCCGCTCCGCGGAATCTGCAACGCAGTCAAAACTAATATCTTACCTACCTCCTAAACATGCCAAAGTGTCCATCATGCCTATTGACCAACGACAGTTTCAGTTTCCATCCCAGAAAAAAATAAGGGCTAAGTCCACAAAGTTCATATACATCTAATCAGACACAAAACGGATCCTTAACCCTATCTATAGCTCCACCACATCCTGCTCATTCTCATCAACTCCGCTCCAACTTCCCTGCTTAACAGAATAATACGTCTTAAACACATCCACTAGGACATCATCCTCAAATTGCATGTGCCCACCCTTCGTCTCCTTGAACACCAGGCCTCCCTTCTCATCCAACCTCCTCAACCCAATCCAATCCTCTTTATAAATCCTGCGGTCCCGCAGCTGCGTCACATCCCCACTTTCCATATTCGTCTGCGCAAACCAAGAACTCTCCTTAGGAATAACCGTCGTATCATCTTTAAACATATACATGACAAAGTTCTCCAGCTTGGCTATATTCTCCGCATACGTAGCATTCTTGAGGTTCCGCTCGTTATTAATATCAGCCAGGAAATTCGAATTCTCGAGATACTCGGATGTAGGTTCGCCGGTGGAGTCGTTGCTCGCGCGGAAGTATTGGGAGGGGATGAGGTGCGATTGGACCCATGCGCTCCAGGTGTTGGCTTTTAGGAGGCCGATGTATGCTTTGCAGAGCCAGTCGGTTGATGAGCAGGTTTGGTATTTCGCGATGCCGTTGTGTTGGCTGCCGAATGTGACGAGGTTGTGGATTGGGGGGTTGTTGCAGCGCTCTACGTATCCACGCAGGAATTGTCCTCCCTGGGAGAATCCGAGGGCGTTGAGGCCGGGGGCTTTAGACAGGACGGAGTGCGAGGCAATGTCAGAGCATACTTGCTCGATTTGTTGTGTTAGGTTTCCGAGGAAGGTTGCGGTGCGGTCGCTGTCGGGGTCCTCGTCGAGCCGGATGTAGTAGATATAGGTTCCTGGGTTTACTTCTTCAGCGAGGTCGCCGACGGAGTGGAGACCGTCCGCATCGTAGTTGTCGCCTAGACCGTGCCAGATGAGGAGAGGGAGGGGTTTCGGAGCGGAAAGAGGGGAACCTAGAACGGGCGCAAGTATGAGAAGCGTAGAGAGTGGTAATAGGCGTAACATTTTGGTATTTAAGATGGGGATGGCTACGAGGGGCGAATGCGTGATTGAGCTTCTGGTGAATGTCGTCAGCATGTGCAAGCATGTTTTTCCGATCCGCCGTGGCCCAAGCTCCTCAAGATCGGCCATTGCCTATCTGCAGATCCGACTCTGCGGGGATTGATTTCATCCGTTCACTCTTCAGCAGACATTGCATTTTGAACATTTTGCATAAATGGCGTTTCCTGACACCATATCAGAAGATCCAAAGTATTCGAAAGGACACGGGTCTGCTTTTTTGCTACCAATAGTCATTTAACCTACCAGGGCCATGGCTAAACTTTTACCTACGGTACTTTCAGCTGTATTGCTAACTGGTGGTTCTTGATTTTTTCTAGTATAAGTCAATTCATTGACTTTTCTTAATATATTTAGAGTTTTGTTTAGGTGTACGTCGAACAACAAATTCGCCCAGAAACAATTCAGACCCCATATATACACACGCCGACCAAAAGTACCACCACGTCAATCCCCCTGACCGTCTTCTCACTCTAGTGCACATGCCCGCTCTTCATCCCCTCCTCACTACTCCTCCAATCCCAGCTAGGCAACTTCATCGTCCCCTTTTCATTCAAATGCTTATGCATATCAAACGAATTCCACAGCAAATGCGGCTCATGGCCCCACCCCTTCTTCAAGCACTCAAACTCTGCCTTTTTAAAGTAATCCTCGAGAATAGGCACATAGTCTGGATGCGCGCACTTCTTGATGATGACGCGGGCGCGTTCCCGGGGTGAGAGACCGCGGACGTCGGCGAGGCCTTGCTCGGTGACGATGACGTCGAGGTCGTGCTCTGTTTGGTCGATATGCGTACACATGGGGACGATGCAGGATACGCCAGTGGGGTCAGTCTTTGAGGGACGTGTGGAAGGTGTATGCATGATGGAGTATTTGGCGGAGCGGAGGAAGTCGGCGGAGCCGCCAAGACCGTTGAGCATGCGGCTGCCCATTACACAGGTGGAATTTGCGTGGGCGTAGATGTCTACTTCGACGGGGGTGTTCATGCCAATTACGCCCAATCGTCGAATGATTTCAGGCGAATTGGAGACTTGTTGCGAGCGGAGGAGCAACTTTGGGGCGTATCTATCCCAGTTCTCGTAGAACCTGTGGAATCCGTCGGGAGAGAAGCGGATCGAGGTAGCGGTGGCGAAGTCGAGATTTCCAGAGTCGAAGAGGTCGAGGAAAGAATCTTGAAGCACTTCAGTCCACACTTGCAGATTCTTGAAGTTGGCGCCTCCAGACTGACGAGTGTTAGCAATCAATTGCCTTCATTAACTCAAAACCAAGCATGAAGTACAGAACTTACAGCAAGACCGCCAATGACCGCGTTGGCAATGTTACCAATACCAGACTGGAGAGGAAGCAAGTTAGGCGGAAGTCGTCCCTGCTTAACTTCATGCTCTAAGAACTCAATCAAATTCGCCGCAATCGCCCTTGAGGAATCATCCTCAGGAGCATTAGGTTGCGTCTGATCCGGATAGTCCGACTCCACAATAGCAACAACCTTCTCTGGGTCCACGGGAATATGTGGTGTACCAATCCTGTCTTCCGGAGACATGATCAAGTATGGCTTTCTGCGCGGGGGTAGATCGGTCATAGTGATATCATGTAGACCTTCGAACGAAGGAGCCGCGGTGTTGACCTCAATGATAATCTTATCGGCCATTTGAATGAGCTCCGGGGACGCACCAACACTAGCTCCAGGGATGATACCGCCGTCCTCTGTGATCGCGGAGGCTTCTACAATGGTGACGTCGAGCTTGTTGTTGGGCTTGTTTAGAGTGTAGTAGCTTGCATCATATTAGCATCCATTCATATATCTTCCTGGGTAACAATCCATTATTATTTATTACTCACCCATACATCAAGTCCACCGGGAACATGCTCAAATGCTTGTCGAAGAACTTGATGTTGCCATTGTTAATTCCCTTCGCAATCTCCTTGCCAACCTGATGAGGCGACCGCCTCTCAATCATGTTCAACCTCGCCCATCGATTCTCCGTCTCTGCACCAGACGACGCGCCAACAAACAAATTGTACTTGAGCTGGCCCTGCAAATTATTCTTCTCGACGTGGTCGGCGAGCGCAGTGGGGATCTTCCTATGCGAGAGAATTGCATTAGCTCAAGCTTTGGTGTGGTAAGTTTCGCGAAGCAACCGGGAACAAAACAGAACAGAACGCCAACACCCCTGCCCTGCGAATCTCTGATCCACCCTAAATTCAACAAAAGCCCGCACAGGCTTGTTAATCCAGCGGATTGAACCGGGCCATTCATTTCGATTGAGCACCAGGTTCTCGCCACTAATTCAAAAGTGGATCCGCAGACGCTCGGATATAGCTCGGGTGGATCCCTCTCTACCACTCCACATCCAAACTTCCGTACGCCCTCGGAAACAAAGTCTCGTCTTAACGTGCCCCTTACTGATTGATGATGCGCACCACAGCAAAATTGAGTCCCCCAGGATCCACTAAAGGAAATTGTCTTTGAGAGAATTGGGGAAATGGAAGAGAGAAACTCACTTGGGATACCCAACACCTGTAAACCCACTCCACCCAATATATGCCCCGTTCGGAAACAAATGAAGCAGGTCCCCTGCTTTGGCGAGTTTCTTGAGGTAGCTGGGACGCCGAACACGGCTTTTGAGAAGCGCGGAGACGGACATTACGGTTGCTTGTTGTAATGTGATGTTATCGTGGATGATGTTGGCGTTTTCTTGGTTCGTGCGGTCAAGCTGTCTCTAGGCTTTGATCGAGACGGAGATCATGTGGAGGATAGCTGCTTTGCTCAATTCTGCTCCGCGCAATTGAACTCGGGAAGCTTCAATCTCCCAACAAGGAAAAGCGAAACCAGACAGAAACCGACCAGACCGCACGCGATTACAATCGCGATTCAATTCAGATCCCCGGAGCAGGCTTAACAGGTGGGCGGGGTTAAGATAAGAAGAAAGCAACGTAGAGAAAAGGAAGACACAGCTGCTCAATTGAAGCGGGAGGGGTCCTGGCCCATTTATACTTTGACAAGTATGACTAAAGGCGCTTGAGAGGAGTCGCAGCGTCGTGTTCCGCTGCGCTGTGTGGGCTGACCTTTATTTTCATGTTGACCCACTCGTGAGCATGACGTTGATGCAGCAGCAGCGTGCGAGCGTTTCCCGCTGCACCCCGGTTCGCTTTGGGATTAGAGCGAGGGGCAGCAGAGGCATGGATCAACTGCCAATGTTTGGAATGGCTGGGCTCTGTTTACGCACAAGCCGGGTGGCGTGGATTTGGGTGTTATTTATGTACCGTTATCTTTCATCTTTTGCGTGAGCCTCCCGTGAAGAGCGTACGCCTGGTGTGAGGGTCTGAGGAGGTTACTTGTCTTTACTTCAAGAGCTAACGCCACACTATGTACTATGCCACAAAACCACAAGCACCAGCCTCAAAACTGAACAAAAAATCCAGCCGTAAAGTCGTAAAAAAGTGGTTACTACACCACTTTCCGTGGGGTGGAAGGAGTTGGAAAACCAAATTGCCAAGCAACAAAATAAGACAATATGGCCGTATGGCTACCAACACATCTTCCCTCGTACTGTCACGTAACGATAATAGTATCTTCAAAAGCTAACCACTATGCAACGAACCCTCATACGTCTTTCACGACGTTGTAATATGCCTTCAATGCAAAGAGAACATTTGGGTATCTCCATAACGCCAATCGTGCAATGCAATCATCGAGCCATAGGAATAGTCGTTCAGGCACCTTAAGCCATCACGGGGTGGAGATCACGCGACGGCCCGTCATCACCGCGCCGCGTCTGTTTGATAGTATGTCGTATGATGGTTGGCTGGAGCGGGCATTGGGGGTTGATAAGCACCGCTTCTCTCTTTAATGGGGTGGTTCTCGAACATGACCCGGCGTTGAGGAGCGTCGGGCCTCAGTGGACTAGGTGCTGCCTGGCTGTTGTAAGGGACACGGCTGGAATTGTTAGGGCTGCTCATAAAGAGAAGCGTGTCAACAGCATCCTTTTCAGCCTGTTGGCTTGGCATTCGTAGGATTCCAGCCCTGGGAGTCGCAGGTGTTCGAGGAGTGGCACCTAAATCGCTGTACACTTTCCTCTGGCTCGAGCCGAGGAGAGGTGGTGGCACGTTTGAAGCGCTTGATCGGCGCTTTCTTCGAGCGGCAAATTCTGGAGCCGGCACGAGGCCAGCACCACCTTCTGAGGTAACTGATATGAGATTAACAGCAGCGTTCATAGCAGGCTTAGTTGCTGGTCGCCAATGTGCTGATATGACATTAGATCTTGCGAAAAGAAAACATATATCGGGTAGAGTAAATGAGCATACATGATGGAGTCGTCGCTAATGACCGCGACGGGTTCGATGGTGTACTCTGGCCGGGAGAAATCATGACATGGTCAGAGTTCTCAGAGACACCACTTGGCCTTCGTCGACGCTCTACACTTGTAGGGGAGTCAAAAGTGAGTCGCGAGCCATCGCTCCTGCTCGGAGCAGAAATGGGTGAGCCTCGCTGAGAATGACTTTCTTCGAGTTCCTCGAGCGATTGCTTCTCCCACCCGTTCTGCACCTTGACCATGGCGTAGGAAAGGCGCGCTTTTAACTTCCCGGAAAGCTGCAGAATGCGTCAGTTATATGCGAGCATTGTCTCAGGCGTCAAACACAGACCTCCCCAATTCGAGTACTCGAGTGTGAGTCCATGCTCTTGTTCCTCTTATGGGCAGCTGCGGCGGCAGGGGGAGCAGATGCATTGCCAATTGATATCTCAGCACCTTTTACAGTGCCGTCCGCACTTCTCTTAAACCCTTGGTTCACGGGAGAATCAAGCGACATGGGGCTTGCTGCTGTGTTACTAGTTCGCAGCGCGTTCACGACAGCAGTATCAAGTCTCGGGGCATTGAGCTGCGTATCCCGGACTCGAGCTTGGGTAGTTGAGGGTAGCAAAATCTTTTCCAGATGCTGGCTTTGACTGGAGGGTACAATGGATGATGCTGGGGATGTCAGGTCCGTAGATGATGCGGTTGTCGAGGTGGTGGACAAATTGCTCGATGTTGATGGCAATGGAGGTGCAGAAAATGTGCTTGACGCGGCCGAGAGAAACGAGTCCTGTGGATCGGGAAGCTCCCGCTTGTACAGACTAGAAATAGAGGTGGGCGGGACGATGTTGATGTTCTCTAATGGCACGGTTGGTCAGTAATGAGATTGACCGTGATCGGGCAGACGCGACTCACGCATCGTAGTGGGGTAGCAGCAGCCCCCGCCGATTATCATCGAAAGAAGACCCGTAGGCTCAAGACAGGCGCACAGAAGAAATGCTGAGAGAGAGAAGGATACAGCCTCGGACACCCTGATGGGTGGGGGTCAGTGATATATGGGGGGAGGGTTGGGGGGACGTGTTTCGCGGAGCACCGTGTGGGTGGGCGTGTGCGCGAGACAGACGCGAACGGCCGGGGCCTCGAGACTCGGTGGAGATGGGATGCTTCCAACGAAGAGCGGCAGCAAGACTACGCGCAAGGTGCTCAGAGGTTCAATGCCGCGTTTTGTCGTGGAGGAGACAGAGTCAAGACCAGAGTAACAGGCTTGCTCGTGCGCCGTTGGGCATTCGCTTCTTCAAAGCCCTGGTAGGTGGGTGCGTAGTCACGAGGAAGGAACACGCGTTAATGCCGCTTGAGCTTCCAGTTGACCGCCCAGGCAATCGCTGTGGCGACCCCAACAATCTCTTCTCCTCAACCTAATTCTAATTAGATACCTTTCTTGCGAGCTAGGCTACACAATACCTGCCATCCACGCACGCACCTCCAGGCAGCTTCATTACTGCTCACAGCCCCTTGTCATTTGCTCAATTGCACAGCACTTTGCTCAAATTCTCATCAGTTGCTTTCGAAAGTGGAAACACATTTATTTCCCATTGGTATGAATTCATCCTCCTCATATACAAACGTACCACATGTCCCTCTTTGCTTCAAAACCCTAAGTACTACGCCATGAATCCAAATTCCGAGAAAAAAAAAAAACCAAGAATAACACCTATTAAACACCGCTTTCGCGCCAAAAGCACTATCCCATATTTACGCCACTCCACTTACCTTGCGGTACGTCAGCACATGTGCCTTCATGCCCCCCCAATTTCCACCCGTAATTCCACCACGACCCTCCTCCGCAATCTTTCCGCTTACTTCTCGCCTGCGTCCTGGTGTTCCCGAGTTCGGGCTGTCTTCCCAGTCGTACAGTCCCTCATAGTCAACCCCCGATCGGCTTACTACCCGCGGCGACTGGTTCTTGACTGGAGTGTGGCTCGTCTCTCCCGTTCTTCGCACACTTGCAAATGACTTCTTGTCCAAAGTAAAGGGCGAGTTCTTAACATAGTCCTTCTTTGCAGAGCTCGGTGAGTTTGTGGTATACTGCTTTGTCGAGCTGGGCAGATCATTGGGAGCGTTCCTATAAGTAGACTTGGTGGGCGACGTTTGAGGCGAGTTTGCTGGCGAAAGCCCGCTTCTGATACCCAGAGTAGCCGATTGGAGGTCACCATAATATCGGGACTTTGGCGTCGAGGTTCGTGTGGGGGAGCGAGTAACCGCAGGATCAGTGGAAATGGAAGCAGCGGTCTGAGTCTTCTTCAGACTCGAGGGAGGCGGCGTGGATTTCACTTCGTTTAAGAACTTTGAAGGCGGTGGAGTGGGGGGGTTCATGCGCAGCGGCTGAGGTACCATTGGTGGCTCATACTCCTCGTCGGAGACATCGTCCATTGCAGACACCGACGTATAGCCGTTGGCTTGAGTTTTTGATTGGAACATTGAAGAGACGGGGGAGACTGCTTGATCCGGCGCATCTTCCGTGACAGCAAGTGAACTGTATCCGTTGGCTTGGGCCTTTGAAGGAAACATCGAGCGTTTTGGAGCAGCCAATGGCTCGTCTTGAGCATCGTCCGTTGGAGCAATTGAGCTATATCCATTGGCAATAGGCTTCACATTGAACATCGATCGGGTTGCAGCAACAATTGGGTCCTCGTGCTCAGTGCTATCGACAGGCTCAGGATGCACAAACCAGTTATCGGATTGTAGAGTTTCACGGCTGTTCTGGAGGGCAATATCACCTGTCTCTTCCTGCCTTTCGGCGCGGCTGGTGCCTGGTGGCGTATAGAAGTCCTGTTTGCTCGAGGATGTTACAAATGAGTTGTTCTTAGAATGCCTCTTGATTGCTTGTTGTGCAAGGTACGATTTACGCTGAGCCAGGGTTTCCTCGTCATCGATTTCCTTGCGATACAGATCGTCCCGACGGTTCAGATCACCACGAGACTGACGGGCAGATGGGGATTGGGCGTACATTGAGAATCTAAAAGATGGTCAGTCAAGGAAATGGACGAGCAAGCTTGTCGTGAATGCGCATGATGCGTACCTTTCTTTGGAGTGTCGAGCCGAGTTTGGAGTATGCGGAGAGTAAGTCATCTCAGAGTTATTACGTGTATGCATAAAAGCCATTTGGGATTTGTCAGGAGTGGGAATATCTTTCTCCGACATATAACTGTCCGCTTGCGAAGCCCTGTTCCTTGTGGCGGCGGTGTTGGAACTCTGCGCGCTAAATCGCTTGTCATCACCTGTAAGGGGAGCCATGGCGGAAATGGAAGAGTTCTTGTGCTTGTGCTTGGTTTTGCGACGTGACGTCAGATTCTCTTCCAATGGGTTCATGTCTGGCGGCAGCTTGGAGATCATGCGGAAGATGATGAGCAGGTACAGGTCGATGAAAAGTGAGGCAATGTGGAGCCCACCAACCGTGGTCACGGTGAGCCACAGGGTCAGGAGAACCTTTTCTGTCTCCTCGTCGGTCGGGAAGAAAGTCCTCCAACGTCCACTGGTTCCGGCCTCCATGTTTAGGTTTCGCCTCGAGAGCAGCGAAGTGAAGACATAGAAAGGGATGAGTCCAGCATCGGTGACCAAGGCGAAGAAGTGATAACTCGCGGAGCTGCCCGCAGGTCGCGATTTGGCATTTCGAAGCAGATGATAGATGGCATATAAGCAAATGACGATGTCAACACCAGGCTAGGTCACGTCAGTAAGTAATGTGTCTTTGTATGGTGAAGGCGCAAACATACTGGTATCCGCATAATGTATCCCTCTGTGTCCTGCGCGCCCTTGACGAAGATGGCGCAAAGCAGGACGCCGATGGCACCAAGCAAGGTGCACAGGCGGAAAAAGAGCTGCACCCATCGCACCCACTTGACGATGGTCTTGGTCTTGGGGGTCATGGGTTTTACGTTCTTCTTGCCATATGGCAGGATCAGATAGCTATCGGGGTGCTTGTTGAAGTTGACGAGAGGACCATCCGTCTTCTTGGTGGGCGACGCTGGCGGGAGGCGACTGGCAATGGTGACGGCCTTTGGATTGAAGTCGGGCTCCCGTTGAGGGGCGTCGTAGAGGTAGGGCTGCCAGCGGCCCATGACGGCAAGGAGAGAGCAAGGCAAGGGATGAAGGCCTCGAGTGCGCGTACGTGAGGAATGTGGCGAAGGTACGTACTTGGAGAGCTTCGCTTAAATGAAGGGATGCTGGTGGGGGAGAGGGTAGCCTGGTGGTGATCATGGAGTTGACGAGGGTGGGAGGGAGTAAATATGGTTGCCCATGGCAACAATCGATACGAGGCAACTGCCCAGCGGGTGATGAGATCATGACTATCGGCTGATGTCTGATGTCTGATGTCTCGAGTGCGAAACTGCATGGAACTCTAAAAAAAAAAAAAAGCATCAGAGAAGTTATTGAAAATCAGCGACGGCTCCTGCTGTTACTGTAATTTGACAAATGTCGCCCAAAGAGAATGTTGTGCTGTGGGCAGTCCTGGCATGCTCGTCATGGCCTCTGATTGGGCGGATTTGCCCGACAGCCATTGCTCTTTTCCTCCACATCTCGCCCCGTCTCATTTCATAAGCAACCCTCTTCGGCCCTCTCTTCGCACCTTCGCACCTTCGTACCACCGTCGCCATGAAAGGCTTTACTGCCACCGGGCCCGAGCGATCAAGCTCCGCAAAGACCGAACGAGGATGAAAAATTACCTCCCAGTGCTCAACTGCGCAAGCATAACCCAATGCATTAGTCAGCCAAGACTCTGCGCTCCTCATGCGCCTGCGACTGCGCAATTCAACATCCGCCTCCAGTAGTGGTACAGGATGCATTTCTCTCAACAAATCGCCCACGCGCAATATGCCAGCGCAAGAGCGAGCTATGTTCGACGCCTCGCTGGCGCTTCGCGTGCAGTGTCGCCTGCTAAGACGTGGAATTGCCCTACACGAAGCTTCCAAACCCGCTCATCAGTCCCGCCAACCTCCCGAAGCTCCATCGCAACCTCTAGCCCCCAGCATCTACGCCTTTCTCCATCCGCCCGCCATGCCTACAGCACTATCTTAACGCGGAAGGCTCCTCGCATCGCCGTCATTGGCTCTGGCCCAGCCGGTTTTTACACAGCATATCGGCTCATGAACAAAGTCTCCGATGCAGTGCTGGACATGTACGAGCAGCTCCCCGTACCTTACGGCCTTGCACGCTTTGGTGTAGCTCCCGACCACCCCGAGGTAAAGAATTGCGAGGATACTTTTGAAGAGGCTGCCCAATCACCGCGATTCAATTACATTGGCAATGTCAAGGTTGGACATGATATCGAGTTGGCAAAATTGAAACCACATTACGATGCAATAGTATTCTCATATGGAGCTTCAGAGGATAGGACACTTGGCATACCTGGCGAGGACCTCCCAGGCGTATTCTCGGCAAGGGAGTTCGTTGGATGGTACAATGGACTGCCGCAATTCCAAAACCTGTCTCCGGATCTACAAGCCGGCGAACAGGCCGTCATAATTGGACAAGGCAACGTAGCATTAGACGTTGCGCGCATACTACTCACACCCGTAGACACTTTGCGCCGCACAGACATTACTAACCAAGCCATTCAAACATTATCCGAAAGCAAAATCAAATCCATAAAGATAGTAGGAAGACGGGGTCCCCTTCAAGCAGCATTCACCGTCAAGGAGGCTCGTGAACTAATGCACATCCCTTCTGTCGCCTTCCATCCCATCGACTCAACTCTGTACCCCCCCGAAATCAAAAAGCTACCCCGCGTCCAAAAACGCATAGCCGAAGTGCTCCTTAAAGGAACTTCTGTTAAGCCCTCTGAAACACCTAAATCGTGGGCTCTAGAATTCCTGAAAGCCCCAAAATCCATGAATGCAGAGACAAATCATCACCTCTCGTCGGTATCATTCACCCACCAACAGTTCGCCCCAGACGCAGACCCCCTCGAAAAATCCGCCCGCGTCACATCCACGAACGAAACGAGCACCATCCCGGCCTCCCTCGCCTTCAGATCCGTAGGGTACAAGTCGATCGCCCTGCCAGGCTTTTCTGACATTGGCGTCTCGTTTGACAGTAAACTCGGCATCATACCTAATGACCCGTACGGTCGTGTTGTTTCACCCTCCGCTGGACCCGGCGAACTTACCGCTGGCCATGTCCCTGGTTTATATTGCGCCGGATGGGTAAAGCGCGGTCCGACGGGCGTGATTGCGAGCACGATGCAAGATGCTTTTACGTCTGCTGACGTGTTGGCTTCGGATTGGGAGTCTGGAGTGCCGTTTTTGAATGAAGGAACAGAGGTGAATAAGGAGCCAAAGAAGGGTTGGGAAGGTGTCAAAGAGGATGTTATCAAGAAGGGGGTTAGGCCGATCAGTTGGGACGATTGGAAGAGGATTGATCAGGCGGAGAGGGAAAGGGGGAAGAAGGTAGGCAAGGAGAGGGAGAAATTTGGGAGTGTTGAGGAGATGTTGGGGGTCTTGGATTCTTGAGTGGGGGAACATGTGGGGAGTGAGTATTAAAGTTGGTGGACGTGGAATAGAGTAGAAATAGAGTTGTACGTATTTCATGTATTGTAGAAATACCCGTAGCATACATGAGCCTATAAAAGGATTAAGTTAGACGTAAGAAATGTACAACAATATGCCCCTCGTCTCATAGAAATTGCATATCTTTGTTAATCAGCTAGAGTCCCATCTTGAGTGAAATCTGCTTTTTCGGTTATTTTTCTGGGGTTCTCTCTCTAACATTTATTTTCGAGGTTGAGGTTTCCATTTCCCAGGGGCGGACCTCACGTCTACATAGTTGATGTACATATGCAAGGCAAAGAATAACGGGTGGTTACTAGTGTTGAATTCATGTTACAGTCGAAATTATAGTTTCTCGAGAAGTGAAAGCCTTTATTGTATTCAGGCAAAAGGCTGGATTAAGGGCGTTCCGATACGTCGTGTAAGTGTTCTGAAAAACTTTAGTTCTCTGATTGGGAAATATGTCAGTTTTTCACAATTTTTTTTTTTTCATTTTGAATTTCTTTGTTTTATTTTATCTTTAAGATCTGTATAGAAACAAGGATTCAAAAATACTTGGTTGCTTATGATTTATGGAGGTGATTTAGCGTATGATTTTTTGTGGTAGTTGGTTAACTGACTTTTTTCTTCGTGGATATTTATGAGGTGTGGGTTGTAATAAGTCCATACCATAGTTTTATTAGGAATTTTCTAGTGGAGGAAAACCTACCCGTCTCCATGAACAAATAAAATATCAAAATTAATGTTCGTACGTATAGCATTTTCGAGATCTAGTCCCAATTTTCCAAATTTCGTTGTACGGCTTTGCGCCTTGTAAGGTTCTGTCGTTTTCGTCCCAAAGATGATTCTACCGCATTCAAAATTGGATTGAACATCCCTGCTCTGACCATTTTCGCCTCGCTAAAAAAGTTACCGCAGAAAATATCCAGGGTCCAACCTTAGTTCATTCAGCCCTATATGAGTCTGCGATGGAGAGAAGGCTGAGGGTGTTCGTGTACGGACTCAGAAGCTAAGCAGGTATTGTTTGCATGAGGTTGAGCTGCCATAGGGCTTGGAGGTTGGCTAGCGAACAAAAACGATTACCCGAAATGTTCCCTAAAGGTCTAAGAGTTTCTGATTTTACACTGATGAAGCTTTCGCGGTGAGAGGCTGATGAGACAGACATATTGGATGTGCCAAGAACAAAGGAAGAGGCTATCATGAGGGAGATAGCCTTGAACTACACTTGGTCGAAGCAAACTAAAGGATGACAAGTAGAACGATAAGACGGATAAGTCCCAGGGGCACAATAATGAATTATGCATGGCCCAAGGAACAGGAGGTCACTGTCGGCCATGACTTGCAGCCACTGGAGCGGCGCCCCAATGCACATCACTTTGCTGACAGGTACCAAAGCGTACAAGCGCACTGTGGAGAAGGCTGGAATGCGGAGAGAATCTGGGGTAAATTCATGAGTTGTGGAGCATGCCTTTGATGGCTTAAGGACATACTGCTTGGTGACCTGTGCCTTTAACAAGCAAATGTATCGGTAGCTAGAGTTAACCGTATTAGGCGAGCGCCACAATGAGGATGCAAGGAGGAAACAGCCACGAAGGACTAATTGGAGTCGCGAATGGGGCTTGAAAGGCGCATGATGGCTGTCAAATCTTTTTTCTATGCGACTTTTGTTGGCAAGCTTTCGTAAGAGCACCAAAAAAGTGAGATGCGATATGAGATTGCGCTAAACCGGAATTGGATAGGGCTGAATGCAGGGTACCACCATAATCTTTTGTTGGCCCTCACCCCAGCAACATTTTTTTTGGGGGGAGTTTCGGGAACCAAGAAACGAAAACTGAGGAATGTGAACGTGGTGTGTGTATCTGGTGAATGGGCCTCGTGCATCCTCGACAGCTGCGGATTGCTGGTTCTGGGTTCAGGTTGGATACTTCGGGTGGGAGTTCCGGCAGAAGTGGCGAAGGTACCAGCACAAGGAATATTTTTGCAACATTTACAATTGTGGGACGGAGAGGGTACCTGGAGGCAAAGTTCTGGAGCTCTTCGCTCGCGGCCGTAGCGCAAGAGATCGTCGCCCGCCAGTTGCACGAATAAGCATCCCTTGAGCAAACGCTGGGAAAGGCGGACGACTCAGCCTAACGGATACAGCGTGGGCATTTCATTGGACGCAGCGAGGCGGTGAAAGTCGCTGAGACCCGTTCTGGAGCCTCTGGATGCTGGCAATCCGTACAGGGCTCAAAGAACCGGGGAGAAGATGGCCTTGATGGACCTGGAGCCAAAAGCAGCAGCCGCCGTGGCCGTGGCAGTGAGCAGCCCCTTCAGAGAGATTGGTCCCCCGGGCTAGCTGTGGACTAAATTGTGTGCTATGCTTATTTCCCCCCCATGCGCATAATCCAAATCCCCCGGGGGTTGGGGGTGAGCAGAAGGCGGTCAGCAGAAGCGTAGGGTTGGTGAGCCTCAGATTGCCACAAATAGATTTGTCGTTTTCGCGACGTGGGATGTTGGTGTGTAGCAGGATGGCCGGCGTAGAGGCGGTTTGATACACCACGCCCGGGCCGCTGGCCGTGGAGACTGTTGCATATTGGCAGAATTGGGCGGGAGGCTCGAAGCGGAAGAAAAAAACTCGGTGGAGGACGTCGTCATGGCTACAAGCACACGGTGGCCACTCAGCGGTTGGGCGAATAAAGGCCGGTCTTTGTTGGTTGGGCTGGAGAACGCGAGAGAGACAGAAAAGCGTCCAGCGTGTGGGCTTGTCGGTGCTCCGTGCACTGCGCCAACTAATCTTATCGGCTTTCCATTGCCCCTGCTAAAAAAAATCTGTAGCGAGCGAACAGTGCAGATAAAAAGCCCGCCCACAGCCCCTCTATTTCCCTCTCTCTCACTCTCTTTCCCCCTCTTGCGGGCTCCAGATACGTCTTTTTCCTGTTTCTTCTTTGCATCTGTTGCTTAGAACGCGGGCCTCCCAAAAACCCAGCCCTGTGCGTCTTTGATACCCCGATAGATTTCTCTATCTGTCCACAGAGGGCTTTTTTCAGACCGCCCTTTGACCCCCGCCTTTTTTTGCCCACTACAAAAAGGCGCCCCTCAGCCCCTCTTAGAATCTTTTTTTCTTCAGCAGCCTCTGCACTCACTCTGCAAAAATGGCCCCCGCTGCAACCGCTGCGCACAGCGCCAAAAACATCAAATCTGAGAACTCAAAGTCTCTCAAGGTGCTCGAGGAGCTTCTCGGCAAGCTGAACATCTCAAAGGCTCAGGATGAGATTAACGCTGCCTCCAACGACATTGCCACTTTCATCAATGGCGACATTGAGGAGGGCGATGCTCCCGTCAAGTACGCTACGAAATCCAGCCATAACTATTAAAGTGGAAAATTTTACTGACAATGTCCTCAAGGGCCGTCGAACTGTTGAAGAAGCAGCTCGCCAACAAGAAGGATGCTGTTGTGCGTGAGCGTGCGCTTGACGCTATCCGTGCCATCGCCCAGCACTCCACCGTTTCCCCCGCCGTCGAGCCCTACCTGGTTTCCCTTCTGCCGAACACGCTGGCCGCTGTCGGTGACAAGATGAGCGGTGTCAAGGTTGCAGCCCAGACTGCCTCCGAGGCCATCGTCGCCGCCGCGAACCCCAACGCCGTCAAGGCCATTATCCCCCACATCATCAACTCTCTCGAGAACGCCCAGAAATGGCCCGAGAAGATGACCGACCTTAAGTGCATTGAGACTCTCACTGCCAGCGCTCCCGCTCAGATGGCTTTCCGTGTCCCCGACCTCATTCCCGTAATCTCGGGTGCCATGTGGGATACCAAGCCTGAGGTCAAGAAGGCTGCTTACGGCACAATGGAAAAGCTTTGCGCCCTTATCTCCAACAAGGATATCGAGCGTTTCATCCCCGAGCTCATCAAGTGTATTGCTAAGCCTGAGAACGTCCCCGAGACTGTTCACTTACTCGGTGCCACCACTTTCGTCACTGATGTCCACGAGCCTACTCTCGCCATCATGGTTCCTCTGCTCGAGCGTGGTCTGGTTGAGCGTGAGACTGCCATCAAGCGAAAGTCTGCCGTCATTATCGACAACATGTGCAAGCTCGTCGAGGACCCTCAGATTGTTGCTGCTTTCTTACCCAAGCTGATGCCTGCTCTCGAGAAGAACTACGACAACCTCGCTGATCCTGAGGCTCGTGAGAAGACCCGCCAGGGTCTCGACACCCTCATTCGTGTTGGTGACGTTAAGGATGGCAAGATTCCCGAGATCTCCAAGGCTGGCGACATTGAGACTGTTGCTGGCCACCTTAAGTCGATTGTTGGCAACAAGGCTGATGCCAAGTTCGAGCCTGTTATCAACTACATCGGTGCTATTGGTGGTCAGCTTATTGACGAGAAGGACCATGAGCCTCTGTCTTGGCAGCAGAACTGCGGTCCCTTCATCGCTGTTCTCGTTGGCGATAATGAGTCCAAGTCCGCTGCTGACACCCTCCGCAAGCGCGCCGTTCCCGGTGCTGAAGAGGAGGATGCCGTCGAGCCCGACGAGGAGGAGGGCGAGGATCTTTGCAACTGCACATTTAACTTGGCCTACGGTGCTAAGATTCTATTAAATCAGACTCATCTCCGCCTCAAGCGTGGCCAGCGTTATGGTCTGCTTGGTCCCAACGGTTCCGGCAAGACTACTCTTATGCGCGCCATCAACAACGAGCAGGTTGAGGGTTTCCCTAAGCAAGACGAGGTCAAGACCGTCTATGTTGAGCACGATCTTGACTCTGCCGACACTGAGCAGACCGTCATTGAGTGGACCGTGAAGAAGCTCCGCTCAGTCGGCATCACCAAGTCTCAGGAGGAGATCGAGGCCACTCTCATTGAGTTCGGTTTTGTCAAGGAACAGCTTACTGCTCCTATTACCTCACTCTCTGGTGGCTGGAAGATGAAGCTCGCTCTCGCTCGTGCCGTTTTCGAAGAACCCGATATTCTGCTCCTTGACGAGCCCACCAACCATTTGGACGTCAAGAACGTTAAGTGGCTCGAGGACTACCTCACCAGCTCGCCTTGCACTTCCATTGTCATTTCCCACGACAGCAAGTTCTTGAACAACGTCATCCAGCACGTTATCCACTACGAGCGCTTCAAGCTCAAGCGTTACAAGGGTAACCTCGATGATTTCGTCAAGCGTGTGCCCTCTGCCCGTTCTTACCACGAGTTGAGCGCTTCCGACATGGAATTCAAGTTCCCTGAGCCCGGTTTCCTTGAGGGTGTCAAGACAAAGGCCAAGGCCATTCTCCGTGCCACCAACATGAGCTTCCAGTACCCTGGAACCTCTAAGCCCCAGATCTCCGACATTACCTTCCAGTGCTCTCTTGGTTCGCGTATCGCCGTCATTGGTCCTAACGGTGCTGGCAAGTCGACCCTTGTCAATGTTTTGACTGGTGAACTTGTCCCCACCTCTGGTGAGATTTACCACCACGAGAACATCCGTATCGCCTACATCAAGCAGCACGCTTTTGCCCACATTGACCATCACTTGGACAAGACTCCCTCTGAGTACATTCAGTGGCGTTTCCAGACTGGTGAAGATCGCGAGACCATGGACCGTGCCAACAAGATTGTCACTGAGGAGGACGAGAAGGCTATGGACAAGATCTATAAGATTGAGGGCAGCCAGCGTCGTGTCATTGGTATCAACTCCCGTAGGAAGTTCAAGAACTCCTATGAATACGAGTGCTCATTCGCCCTCGGTGAGAACGTTGGCCAGAAGAACGAGAAGTGGACTCCTATGATGTCTGCCGACAACGCCTGGATTCCTCGTTCCGAGATCATGGCTTCCCACGCCAAGATGGTTGCTGAGGTCGATCAGAAGGAGGCTCTTGCTAGCGGTCAGTTCCGTCCTCTGGTCCGTAAGGAGATTGAGGCTCACTGCGCCAACTTCGGTCTGGACGCTGAGCTCGTTTCCCACTCTCGCATGCGTGGTCTCTCCGGTGGTCAGCGTGTCAAGGTCGTCCTTGCTGCTTGCTCGTGGCAGCGTCCTCATTTGATCGTCCTTGACGAGCCTACTAACTACTTGGACCGTGACTCTCTTGGAGCATTGTCTAAGGCTATCAAGTCTTTCGAGGGTGGTGTTATCATCATCACCCACTCTGCTGAGTTCACCAAGGGTCTCACCGAAGAAGTTTGGGCGGTCATGGATGGTAAGATGACGCCTTCGGGTCACAACTGGGTTCAAGGACAAGGTTCAGGACCTCGATTGGACAACAAAGAGGATCCAGATGAAGTAAAGTTCGATGCAATGGGAAATAAGATCGAGGGAGGCGGCAAGAAGAAGAAATTGACGTCGTCAGAGATGAGGAAGAAGAAGAAGGAGCGTATGGCCCGGAGGAAGCGTGGAGAGGAGGTTTTCTCTGATGAGGATGATTAGACGATTCACGGATGCGGAGACGACAAAAGTTTTCTTTAATTTCATGTCCTGCAATCATGGTGCTTTTTACAGGCTCAGCCTATGACTGGTAATGCAGAAGTGTCATGGTCGGCGTCTGGATAGTTGAATCATCATGAGGGCTTTTTTATGAGTTTCATCTTGCAGTAGATAGAAGAAACAGATAGATTTCCAACAAAAACATTTCAATACCACGATATCACGTGCATTCACTCTCCTGACCTGCCAAGACATAGGACGTGCCACCCCACCACTTCTTCCGGGGATATCGCCTTGCAACAATCGCACTATTTCTTTGACACTCTTTCTTAGTTCGGCTGGTTGCCTGTTGTGTGCGCTCTCGACAAGGTGAAGATTGATCGCAATTCTCACGTCCGTCTATGGGCCCTGATAGAAGAGCTACGGCTTACTGCTAGAGAGACAGTCATCCAAGTGCCGTTCATGAAGTCAAAGCGACAAAATGCAAAGGTGGCAGAGTCCTTATACAACCCAAATTTCTTGTATGCCGTCATGGCTTTGGGGGTAAGGGCTTCAACCCGATTTTCCTTTCTCTCGTCCGTATTAAAACTAACTTTTATCGCCGGCAGCCAATTCTTGAAATGACACGTAGCCCTGCTCTTGCCTTTTATCTATCACGCCTGGCAGCCGTGATCCATTTCCTTGCTTCTTTAGCGAGACATATTCCTGATCGACTACGTTGACAGCATAGATATGCACTAGGTCTTTGTTGGAGTCGCTGGGTGGGCTGGACACTGAGATGGTATATGGTCACCTATGCATTACTCGAAAGGTCCTTTAAATCCCTAGATGCCTTTTCTCGGAAATTGGTTGATAGCCTGAGCGCCTTTTGATTGTGTGGGATGGACTTAATTGATAAATTCCTTGGAGATCTTTGGGATGAAGCTGGGAATGTGACTCGCGTTGTGTTTCGCAGGTTGTGCCAAAGCTTATCCACCAATCATATTTTGGATTTTCCTCGCCCCTTTCGTGCTCTGGGAATTTCTGAATCGAAATCGTTGCATAACGCCGCAATGTTAATCAGTAAGCTCGGAGCGCCAGAAGTAAGTGTACAAATTTGATTGATTAGCTGAGAGAAAGCGCTTGATAATAGACTCTCTGTGCGATTTTCCACTCTCAGAATTAAATCACTGACTTTGGCAGGCTTGTTCTTCAGTTTTCGACACGCAAATCTACTTACGTGGTCCCATCAAGGGCCGAACAAAATGAGGCAATTCCTTTCGACTTTGTCTTCTTACAATTGGCGACGCGTACAACAGCGAGATGGCAACACCTGCAAAGAACGGCGAAATGGTGATGTCCCCAAATAATAATGAAATGGTGACGGTTACAAGAATAGCGTCAAGAAGGTAAATGCATCATCCGTTCGTTTACCCGCAAAAGGAATCGTCGAGAACGTGAGTCCAGAACCGGGACGTCCGAATCGCAAACATCGAGCTCCATAGTTATCACAGGGGGGGGAGACCCTGTTGGAACGCATATATGCCAGGCGTAGCGCAGACCAAAGACTCACCGAAAAATAAAGCCTGAGTGTAAGTATAGTCGATGGTTCCAGAGATGGTAAGAAGACCTTCCCTATCTACGAAGTTAACTGTTGACTATAGCATTGGCTAATATTTTCTCGGAACTGGGAAACAGCTGTCAAACCTTCTATCTTAGCCATGAACAATTACTATTCCAACCCGACTAAGTGCAGTGGCTTCAAGGCAGCGTAATGATGGATGGTTGGGGCCATCTATGTACGACTTCTTTGACTTCTGCACCGTCCAAACAAACCACTTTGGCGCGAATTTCTGCCTACAAACGAGTCTAAACGATTGCTTCGTGTATCAATAAAGGAAGAATGACTTTCTCCTCTCATCCTAAAGATAAATGTTTCTGATCCTTTTGCCCGGCTTCGGCCACTAATATCTTCCTCGATATCCTCCTAAGATCCGAGAGACTGAATTGTTATAGGCCTCTTGAGTTCATGGCAAGATCCTTGACAATTGTGAGAAGGCGCTGTGCGGAGGTCATAAGACACCGCGACACCTCGACGCCTCGACGCGATATGGAGATGCGACTAGCCCAAGTGGTGTAAAATAGACTTTTACACATATAAAAAAATTATATTTGAGCAACAATTACATTGCTTTCAGCAGTTAAGTGTGCGAACAGGCTGAGAGAGTGTTGATGTTCCTGGTGGCCACGAGGTGTGCCTTCTCTTTAGGGGCGCGGCTTCCTACCCGGGCAGGACTGAAGGCAGAGTCCCACAAATGCTTTCCGACGAGATGAATTTACTCTTTTCCCTTCTTCATTTATGACTGAATAGCTTCGTGGGTACCCATTCAGCTTTTTTGGACGAGTTTACTGACCATTTTGCAGGTGCATTGTCATCATGGATTTCCCTCACAGAAGTACACGCAAAACCACGGCGAAATCGTACTTGGAGGTGCCTGAAGACGAGGACAGCTTTTGTGAAGCATAAATACCACAGAAGCTTGGATTAGCTTCAAGTATTTGAAGTCACCAAATACCCCCGGATTAGTGTAAAAGTAATTTGATACTGAGGAAATGGAAGCCAACAAATCTATATACACCATTTACTTACCTTCTTTTTCGAGGGCGCATTGAAGCCAACAAGTCTATCTACGGCATAACAGGAAGACTCATGTTCTTACTCGTCAAACTACAGAAACGATCAGTGGTTGAAGCCACCAAACCTCATTGGACTACTGCAGGGCTTATTCATCCTTCAAGAAATATAAGATGACAAAACTTGTATGTATAACCTCCCCTAGTTTGGTTAACAGACTTTGAGGTCAACGTAATCCTTGGCAATATTAGATTGGATTTTATCTACTTATGAAGATGCAGTCTAAAATAAGTAGATATATTCGTACTTTTCTTGCGCTCGGAAATTCTGAGGCCAAAAAATCGATTCATGACAGTTCTAGCCGCATTTATCGAGGCTTCCACCGCTTTCACATCGCTGGCCAACTGAGTCAGAGTGAGCAGTACGGGCGAGCAGGTGATGCCTCCCCGCAACTCAATACTTTGTCAATGTTGAATACATCGAACTACGCAAGTCAGACTTACGAAGTCGAACGTGCATGTAAGACCTCCTTGAACAAACTTGCAGTATCAGAAGCGGAATGGCGAAAACCATCGCTGGGGGCACCAAAAGTACTTGTTATGTCTCGTCTTCAGCTCTCGAAAGAACATGCGATCTGTAAATATTGTGGGCATTTTCAATGCTCTCAATACTGTGAAAATTGTATCCATCTTTGACATCGAATACTACCCAGGGGGGATTGCTCTGGGGGTTTGGAGGGCTAGGGACTGGATAAATGAGATGGCTGGTTTGTGTGCTGCTGTCCAAATAATACCGCGGAAGAACGCCTCATTCATTAGCGACGCACTGTTATGAATGATTCGCCCCGCAAACAACGTTAGGTATTATTTCATTTTACAATCATTCAGGTACATGATTGGTGGCTTGACAAATTTGAACTCTGGTTTGATACCAACAGTTAGTAACAAGATAGGGTCTCATGTTAAGGTCTGCAGAAGGCCCTACCATTTCCCATCCAGATGTTGTATGCTACTTTCACTATTATTAAAGTACATAGTGTAACAAATAGTTTTTAGCCAATCCCATTTTACCACATTGAGCTTCGGAGTCTTATGAAGTTGATTACTATAGTCAATACCTCACCGTAGTTAAGGTTAGTATAACACAGAATTGGGTGCTAGAGCCAGCTAAGCTCTTTGGAAAATCACTACATGATAATCATATACGTATGTCTTATCAAGTTGAAGTGTAAGCATTAATCCACATATGTCCAGCCGAGCTACATAGGTGGTACTTAGCGACCTACGATTTAGCGCGATGGGTTTGGCTTAGCTTGATCTCTGATAAGAGCGTGGCTGGTTGTTCTCTCTCCACCACGACGCATCGCACCAAGGCCTAAGCGTTAGAGCCCTAACTTTGTTGCCTACAACTCAAAATTATTTTCGCTCTCTTAGGGAAGTAAAATGGCAGCAAGTTTGCCACCCGTTCGCGCCTGCATCTTCGATGTAGATGGCACGCTCATCAATTCAGAAGAAATCTACTCTGAAATCTACAACAACATTCTGCGAGAATACGGAAAGCCTGACTACCCATGGAAGATCAAGGCCACCCAACAGAGTCGTGGAAAATCGGTAGGTCCCCGGTTATTGAAAGCCTTGAAGCCATTCATGATCACATGATTTACATTTAGAAAGGGCACGCAGCGCCTGCTTGATTGGGCCCAAGTACCGCTTTCCATGGATGAGTGGAAAAGTAAAGAGAAAGCCTATACGCACCTCTTCACAAAGAGCGAGGTTCTTCCCGGTGTAGAAAAGCTTCTCTCTACGCTCAGCACAAAAACTGCGCCTCCCGTTAAACTGAGCCTAGCAAGCTCGGCAGGCCATCGTCTATTTAACTTAAAAACCTCGCACATACCAAGTCTTGCTGCCGCATTTACTGATACCCACTGTCACGTTTTTGGGGATGACCCGGAAATGGCTCATAGCGACAAAAAGCCTTGCCCTGATATATTCCTGCTTGCATTGAAGCGCTTGAACAACACATGCGTCGTCAATAGAGAGCCTGAATTAAGCCCAGATGAGTGCCTAGTGTTCGAGGACTCAGTTGCTGGAGTAGAAGCAGGAAGGAAAGCGGGCATGAGGGTCATTTGGGTTCCGCATCCTGGATTAGCAGAGGTTTGTAGAGGGAGAGAAATGGACGTGCTTATGGGGAGGACGGAATTAAACGGACAACCACCGAGTTATGGTGCAATGAATACAGAAGCCAAGGATCTAGTTTATAGTAATGGTTTGATATCAGAAGATGGATGGGCAGAGATGAGAACAAGCTTGGAAGATTTCCCATACGATAAGTATGGTATAAGCTTGCAGCTCGCGGGCTAGGAATAATTGTCAGATTTTCTTCTACAAGATTCTGGTCCGGGAATTTCAAGGGGCACTGCTAATGAACAGAGTAGGATAGTACTGTCTTACCAACCACTGTTAGCACGTGAGGCTTTAAGGTCAACCAGATCGTCTTCATGTCTCCGCAGATGAGGTTAAGAAAGTGCATAGCGGGGAACCGATAAAGTCTCACATTACATGAGCCAATTCCTTCTGCCATACTTTAATATGTTCTAGTGGAAAGACACCCGGTGATTATCCCTCGCCATCTTCAAAAGTAAACGTTAGGGTGACCTGACTGTTATTTGTACGTATTAGATATTAATCTCAATCTATTCATTCAAAGTGTCTGTTCGATATAAAAAATACCGGGAATGATAACAATAGTAATCATCATTATTTCCAACAAATTAACCATGGGTGTTTGATCTAATTAAACCCGTCCAACAACGCCATTCATGCAAATTTTATAGTTCGAAAAAAGAGATAAATAATAGCACTTCAACGCTATGCTCGCCCCTCCCTCACGAAGTACCCAAAATCCGCTCATAAGCATCCTCAACCTCCCTCGCCACCTCAAGCAATGTCACAATGACAATCTGATGCGTAACATTAGGTAATCGATCTCTATGCAGCCCAATCCACTCAAGCGGCGGCGTAGCTTCACCCATATCCCTCAATTGTGGTGTTTCAATTATAGGCGGCTCTAGAGGCGTATAGTCGTATTTGCTCTGGGGCACATTGACGACGGCTGTTATTTTTTCTTGGTTTTCAGTGCCAGTGGGAGTCTTGGTCGGTGAAAGGGAACCAGACGGGGTAATTGTGGAAGATGCGGAAGGTTGAGATGAAGTGATTTTGATATTAGACTCTGGGAGCGGCTTTCCGAGACGCGATGCCAGTGTTCGGGAGTGGTTCGACCACATGGTCTTGATGTACGAGATTCGGCTGTAGTTCCAGCCTACGTCTACCTTACCCTCGAGCGAGCTCTTGAAGACGTAGTCAATGTGATTGCTCTTTGGAGCTTGCCAGGTGTGCATTGTTGCAATGACTTTGGGCACTCTTAATATGGTCCCACCTCTCGCAGAGCGTGCGCTTTCCACGATATCCTCTACTGTCAAGTCCCCGGCTGTTTTGTTGCCCTTTGAACTTGAGACAGACGAAAGGGCGACGGACAGTTGACCAAGCGTCATACCAAGTCCTGAATGAATCTTGCCCTGTTCGAGGGATACAGCGAACCGAGCTTGTGCGTCGCCGGCTTCGAGCATCAGAATCTGACTATCTAGGAATTTAGAAGGGTAAACACCAATGTTGATAGAGCGTAGAGTGACAACGACATCGGTGTGTAGAGATATCGGGGCTTTCAAAGTGTCATCATCTGGTTTGATGGTAATCATGCTCTGGGAAACGGAGCGACCCGGTGTTGCGACGGATGACTTGCGGCGCAGGAATTTTTCGATATCCTTTAGAGACTGTGTATATGCTTGCTGGTTTTCTTGAACAAGGCGCTGTATAGCTTGGAAAAGGGCCAGACCCTGGGCGGCACTGGTAGCGTGACAGAAGACTTGGACTTTGTTTCCATCGAGAATGGCAACAAGACGATCACGATTACCCTTGTGCTGTTCGCGGACATTGTACATCAGAAAATCGAAATTAGTGATATCAGCAATTGCAAATGCTTGATAGTCAAATCCGGCCTTCACACGTAGCTGACCAAATCCTAGCGATGCCTGGACAAGAGGACTTTGACGCGTGCCTGCTTGTTCTGGCCAGCTGATGGACGTTCGCACTTTCACACCCGAGAGTTCTACAAAGCCGCTCGTTCGACCCGTGCTTTCAACTCCGATCTTCTCCACACCAATGCACAGGTTTTGCTCCCAGTCAGTCCCCTTCTTGGATGAAGCCCACATGTTGTGAATGTGAAGGGATGACTTTCCGATCGCTTGACCTAGATCCAGATCAACCTTGACATCCGCGATAGCGACATTAGCGTTCCATGGGAACGCGGTGGCAGCAGTAACTTGTTGGTAGCGCTGCATGAGATACTCCTGTGGTTCTGGGTTGATGGTCGCCTCCGGAGGTTTTGATGTTTGTCTGATCTCAGGAGGGACCCAGATCTCTCTGAACAAGAGGAAGTCTTGAAGCTGGCGAGCATTGATCTGTAGACCCATCGGGTTAATTTTGAGAATGGCCGAAATTCCACTGGTACCACTCAGATGTTTGCTGTTCATCATTGAAAGAATGATTGAATCCACATCAAAACCGAAAGTCGACTCTCGCGAATATACGTGCTGAACAGAAGCCTGGAGCTTTTCGAATGTTGCAGAAACGGCGAAGAAATGACCATGGTCCCGAGACTTGACACTGTTGACGGTGACGTAGATGTCCTCAAGTTTGGCAATAGCTGCAACCCGAGCAATGGGTTGACAGCTCAGACTGAACTCTTGCTTACAGATGCGCAGTCCAAGGTTCAGGCGAGTGCGACCGAGAATAGCGCTGGGATCCGCAGTGATGAGATTATCTTCCTCGAGCAATTTGGCTCCTGGTTTTGGAGTGGTATCGGGCTGAATTGCTGAGCTTGGAGATCCGTCTTCATCCTTCTCACGAACAACTGCCTTGATGCTCTCCGAAATGTCAATTATGATGGGAACCACTGTTGGGAACAGAGTGTTGTTGGATCCATCAATGCGAAGTTCAGCATGCAATGCCGGATCGCGACCATCGTCCTGATACTCTACTTTCAGTTCTACGCCTGGAGCGCGGAGGACCATGCTACTCTTGGTACCATCGCCCACGAACTGGCTATACCTTCCCTTTTGCTGCTGCCGGCTACTGGTAGCTTGTGTAGAAGATGGTTCGCTACCATTGATGTGAACAACGGCGCCCGCAAAGCTTGCTTCTACCAGAAGGGGAGCCATTCGTTTGTTTCCGAATGGGTTTTTGCGCTGAGCACCACTTGTAGTAGGTGTAACGCTCCAATTGGCAGAAGCGGCGCGGAATTTCTTGCCTGCCAGAGCAATAGATCGTTCAATGACGTTTCCAGGAAGGACGAAGCGTGAATCAAGCAGAAGGTCGAGCGATTTCCCAGCGGCTTTCAACGAGATACTGCGTGTGTCTTTAGTCGAAAGATATGTCACATAGAACACCATCTCTGGGAGCAGGGCGGAATTTCGCGACCGGTTCTTCTTATATGCTGAAATGGGTACCATCTGCAACTGCGTATCTTCTATCTTCAAGCGTGCAGTAACTTCCTTGCGCGTGGAAAGTTCGATTCGTTTGAAGGACAAGACTAGGTCTTCAGTTTCCACCCCGGCGAATGGGGCAACGGAATTTCCGACGATCCAGCTTATCTGGATGTCGAGTAGCTCGAGAGAATATGTTGATGTAAACAACGGCCCAGAATCAACACTTGCAGCATCACTCTTTGTGTCGCTAGCGACGCTCCTATCCCGTTTTTGCGAGATCTTGCTTTTGGTATGCCGCAATCTTCTGAGGTATTTCTTCTCCTTTGATAAATCCAGATCCTTGATTTTATCTTGCAAATGATTCACCACATCCACAACCGCGGAAGCGGTGTCTGCGAACACATTTATTTCCAGCCCTGAGCTGTACACAAGATAAGCTCTACGGCTAGATTCCGAATTATCTTGAGCCGTAACTTTGAATATGGCACCAAAAGTGAGATTACCACAACGGCGAATTGTCTCGACATCAGATAGAGTCATCTCAACGCTGATCTCATGTAGCTGGACTACTACCTCAGGTGATGCCATGATTTGCTGTCTCGGCCCAAGATTTGTAGCTTTCAGTTGAACAGAAGATAATCGGACGGCGAGATTGGCCATTGGCGAATCCGGATGCTGTCCAGGCGCGCTTGCGAGAACGTTCAACCCAGAGAAAGTCATTTGAATGGTGAAGACCACATCTCTTGACGGCTGAGGAGCCTTGACTTCTACATTCTGGGCGGGTGGGAATATTTCTTCGATATGAGTTTTCAACACCCCGACATCATCCCGAATGGCGTGAACAACGGTGGCGATCTCTGGCTTGTTGATAGTTGCGATTAAAGCTTGGATCTCGGATGCTTGAAGATTGATCGTTTCAATGATACCAGAAGCAGACACTCTGGCTTCCTTTTCGGCTTGTGTCACCACCAATCGGCCATTTACTGGAGGGAGCTCCAAGGAGCAAACAATATGAGACCTCGCGCCGGTGCTACTATGCATCCTGTGGACATGTGATTCAAGATCGTAATCAATTCGTAGCATCCTGTTTTTTCTGAGGGCTGGAATCACCGAGATACGGCCTGAAGTTCCGGTGACAGACCAGGAGAGGGATTCGAGCAAAGATAAATCGACTTGATACGCATCCATGAGTAGCGCTAGCGTGATGTTTGGCAGCTGCGATACTCTATCTTCTTGTTTTTGTACCTCAGAGAACTTTTTGGTGGATTGCTTCAAAGTGGAAGCTTGACGATGAAAGTACGTAACTTCATCCCTTACAACAGAGTCAACTACTTCGATCAATCCTAGGACATGCTCCTGAACTTGGAATCTGATCATACGACTTGCACCTGCGACCTTGATGGCGTTCGGGGTCTCACTGCCTTTTGGATGTTCCGTCTGCGCAAAGTATAAACTTGGCTGGTCGAATTGTGTCCTTAACAGCACCTTTGAGCGGGATATCAACTCCGTCATGGCTAGTTCCAGATGCACGTGCGCAGTCATTATTTCCCCTTGTTGAGAGGCTTTGTTGTCTGCGTCAACGAAGGAAAATCGGAATCGTTGACCCGTGGATATACTTCGAAGATTTACAGTATCAAGAATAACCTGGGCTTTGTCCGTGACATAAATGACATGCAAATCATGGTTACTTGAGGATGGTTTCTCCCTTTTGTGTACTGATGTTACAGGTGCCCTTGGTCCGGTCGGCTCGCTTTGGAATTTGTTAACCAATACTTCTATAAGCTCGCAAATCTCCCAGTGAATCTGCACAGAACTCTTCCTAGAGTTGATCTGCACAATGGCGGAGCGCTTCGCAGTCGTTCCCACAAGCAAGAGACCCGTAGGTTCAGGGGGTGGAAGCAGTGCAACATTGATCGTGAGAAAATCTAATGCCGCTTCGCTTTGCTTTGGTCCTGGGTCCACTATGAGCTTTAGACTGGCCGCTCTGACCGTAACATAGAGTGGAGTGTCTGGAGCCGCTTCTTCGCTAACGGAATTTGTGCCGAACAGCATCCTCATCGCTAGGCTTCGCTTGACGTGGGCTAAATCCCACGTCCGCCATTTATCCCACATCGAAATAATGGTCTCTTTAGCATTCTTGGGGCATTCGGGGCAATCTACTTCTTTTCGAGAGCAGATCTCGATAACTTTGGCCTTTTCTTCTTTGGGAAGGCATTGCCAAGTATACCGAAAACGAGATATAATTTTCCAAGAGTCATGGTTGCGTAGGTGGTCTTTAGAGCGAAGAGCGATTGTTATTTTTGTCAAGAAAGGAGGATCTGGGTATTGGGTTTGTGTGCTCGTGAGAAACCAGGCCAAATAGCGCAACCCATTCTGCTGTCGTTGATTGATGTCCTCAAATCGTCTGCCCAGGTCTTCACCTAGTCGTACTGTGCGGTGAATGAGGGAGGCAAGATACTCTATCTTTCTGCTTGCCGTAGCGGTCTCGAAAGATCTAAATGAGACGTTCAATGAAGATTCCTTGTTTTGTGCCATCCACACCAAAAGGTCTTTCATCTCTGCCTGTACCGCGACATCGTTATCTCGACCATGAGGTGTCCTTTCTGTAATTGAGACACCCAGTGACCCCAGTGTTGTATGCAAGGAGACCGACTTTCTGCCATTCGGCTGCTCAAGGTTATCTTTGATGCGCGCGGCTACTTTAAGTTGATTGAGGATGATGTCATATTGGTCTTTCCCACTTTCTTCTCTCCATTCTGGGGCGAATTTGTTTTGGAAACGAATATGAGTATATGGAACGCGAACGCTGAGCTCAATCGACTCCCCTTTGCCCTCCAAACGCTTTTGATCGCCAAGGATCTTCATCATAACTTTGAACTGGAACTCGTCTAGCAGATCCTCTGGACGTTGTGGTTGGATGATGTCGAACAGGTTGGTGGCACATTGAATAGCCTCTGGTGTACAATACAGCTGAATACCGGGTGCCATACTAATGAGAAGACTAGTATGACTGAGTTCTTCACTCAATTGATCAGTGGATATGGTATTAGAGAGGAGAGCATCCTCCAGGTCTTCATCGAAAGTTGAGGGCAATGATGGGAGAGACGGGACATCGGAGAGATCGGGGTCAACCTGTTCAAGCGGAAAGTACGGTGCGGCCAGAGAACTGGACAAAGCCACAGAAGAAGGCCCAAGGTTTCTGTTGAGCCGCACATCGTCGCTGAGAGGCGTGTAGAAACGCCCAGCGCTCTCTGTGCCAGTGGGTGAGCTGCTCAATAGCGTTCTGCTTCTACTGGATCCTGAAGCATTGCTGGTCTTTCGGCGAAAGCGAGTGGAACGGATACTGCCAGCAAAGGAGCTGTTCAACGTAGACCGTGACGCAGATGCACGTAATTGTCTCCTTCCAGTTGAAGAAAGATCAGAATAATAGCCAGATGAGGCGGACGAAGGGATATCTGCTTTGCGCGGCTGAAATAAGAATATGGGGTGTGGAATTTCCGGGTACTGCATTGCAGGTGGTCGGATATTTTCCAGATTTCTAGATCGTTGATGGAATGAAGACGACGGATAGTCTATGAACATAAAAGGAGTGCGACCTGTTCTTCGATCGTGTTCTTGCATATGCGTTTGCTGCTTGGTACGATCTTCTGTAAAGTGAAGTTTCCGTTTGAGCATGTTAAACGATAATGACGTCCGTAAATACGCGTGGGTTTTTACAGCTTGCTTCTCTCCCGCCCGAGTTCTATGACGCGAGGCAGAACTTGCGTCAACAATGCCCAGAGTAAGGTCTGGTATCCAAGCATTCAAACGTTGAGAAAACGAAATTCCGGCTAGATCATTGAACTCTAGGCTAACAGGACCAGTGCTAAAGAGCAAAGCCTCTGTTGCGACATGAAACCATAAGTGAATATCCTGGGTGTTCAAGCGTAGAAAGGTAGAATCGGGAATTACAGGGATTTCGGTAATGGGCACTGTATTTTCGTCATCGTCGAATGTGAACGCAAATGAGCGAGCGGCACCGACTGCCTTCTCAATCAGATGTGGACCACATTCACCAGATATTTTGCCAATATCAAAATCCCAATTACAAACGTAAGTCGGTTCTGTTGGAGGAAGACCAAACAGACGGTGTCCGAAGATTGCAATCGATTCAATGAATATCTCGGTACGACCACTAGAAGATTCACCAGGCAAACCTGGAGATGTAATTTGCGTTCCCATAGATATACTTATCGGGCTTAAATTTACCATAAGGTCCATGTAGTAGTTGGTGAACCGTAGCTCTGCAGACGCATAGGGTAAATCAGCACGAGGACTGTCTTCCGCAGAATATAAGTTGGCTGGTACTATCACGCTGGTTTCTTCCACGCCGATGCTGAGAATGACATCGAGGTCATTTGACACTTTAGATGGCTCGCCATGAGGTTCCGTTCCATCCACTGCGAGACTCACGCCTTGTCGCCCTTGGAATTCTTCCAGCGTTCTGAAGTGCATATCTTCTCCGAAATAGTTGTCTTTGAGCTTCAAGAAGTGATGTATGAGCCATCCGTAGAGTTCTACATTTAGTCTGTGGCCCTGTATATCCATGAAAAGCCGATCAGTGTTCATGGGTGAAGTTTCGGACATGTAGGTATGACTCCCCGTCAAAGTCAGACCTCCGAGTTGCGCAAGGTTCCGATTTCGAACGAAAGTTTTCAATGTGTTTTTGGATGGCATGTCGATATTGAGACCCAAATCTTGACCCTTCACATCGAATTTGATCTCGTTCTGCAACGGACGGAATTTATCTAAAGGGATGATAACGTCTCCATGGATTTTTTGACCGTACAGGGTAATGAAGTTGTTGTCGTCAAGGTCGGAAGGGTTGTTAACAATATTTCCATCATTCGTGTTGAGATAGAGTTTGAAATCAATTAAGTCGACATGGAGGAGATATTGAAACGGGACAAATGTGAAATAATCAGAAGGAGGGCCAGACCCCCAGTCGGCGACAAGATCAATGAGAAGAAACAGATGATCTCTGAGGAGAAACAGCTCGAGATCCCGACACGAGATGTTGAACACCCATTTCCGCAAAGCATTCCAGCTAATAGGGTTGGAAAGGTCGCAGTCCAATCCAATAGCACCTGAGCGCCAAAGCAACCCATGATTTACGCTTGAAAAGATCTCAGAACCGACAACATTGACATTCAGTCTGTTCTGATATCCAGTTTGCGAGGCAACCATATCCATAACATATGAGATGGAAGAATTCCCGGCAACCTTAATATCGATCCAGGCATAGGGGCGAACGTTTTGAGCTGTTGCGGCAGTATCCCTTTGCTTTCCTCTCATCGTCCGTTTGCGGTACCTTGGCTTCCCTTTATTCTTGTCCATCTGGTTTCCAGCCAATGTGTGCGCTTTTCCTTTCCATCGCCAGTCTTTTGAAGTTTCGCGAACTGGGATGCGAAGTACTGTATCATCTTCTATACTCAAATCCAGCTTAAAAACCGAAAGTACTCGAGTTTGGCCAGCATTTAATGGAGATGCTGGAACGGCATCGACATGAGCCCCAGGAAAGAACATTGACTGAAAAACACCTCGATGTCTATCTGCCCAGGGACCGTAATTGATGATACCCCCAAATATCTGCAGATCCATACCGTACTCGGGCGGTGCGCTTCCATTTATGTCTTTTGGTCGAGCAGGATCGATGTGCATGCTATTATCGATTTCATTTGGTACTGGGCCTGGAACGTCCCAATAGATGCTAAAATTCACGCAAGGGCAATCGGCAATCAGTGAGGCTTTGGCGTATTCTACGCCATCCCATTCCCCATGGCCATCATTCTGAGTCTGGTCGAGGTATCGTGAGAGGCCCTTCCAACGTTCTTGACCCGGCAAATGCCATTGAGGCGCAAGTGCCCTGCTGTTCTTGCCGTTCGATTTTGAATGGGTGTTGATTGAGTCTGTGGATTTCGAGAACAATCCCGACAAGCCGGGAAAACTGCTGATCCAGTGTCTGCGCTTCTTTGGTTGTATCTTCTCAGTAATGTGGTCCTCCAGGATTCCATTGTTTGCCTCTTGTTTGATGCGTGCTGCGGCTTCGAGCTGAGTGGCCTTGAAGTCTGGATTTGGCCTCATGTGCACCACAGGGTGTGTAAATTGAAAGCTGAAAACTTGTTGGTACACATCCAATGGTCCGGATGGCGAAGCATTCAGTTCTCCACTTGCTCTCTCACACTGAGCTGTGATAATCGCCATTGTATTCTCGTTTCCAATGACTACTGCACCCTTAGTGCAGTCAATGTGAATTGGCAGTATCCGGAGAAATGATGGCAGCTCCGGTTTCTTTTTGGTTTCAGAAGCTGTGGACTGTTCTGTATCTGCCCTGGTAATACCAGATTCATTCTTGCCTGGCGTCTTTTTCAGTTTTTTATGATGTTTTTCGGCTGAATATGCATCCACAGAGCCATCGACCGAGCCCTCTTCCCCGTCTACGGTTTCTCTGGATGAGTGAGTTCTCTCTTCTTGTGACATGCTTTCAGTCTTGCGCTGCATTGCCTCGATTATGCCATCATAAGCAGGACTCCGGTTGTACATGAAGGCTTCAACTCCCTGAACCTTGACCGAAATTCGGCATGGCAGCTTCCTAGGTGGTTGCTTGCCGCCTTTTTCGGCCCCGTCTGCATTCCTGCTGCGGCTACCGGATCGACTGGCCCCGGAGCTGGGAGTTTGGCTATTACTGTCCTCATCGGTCACTCTCTCTGTATAGACGTCTGGATCCTTCACTCTACGCAACCAATAGTTCCAAGTAATATAACCGCCGTGTATCAATATAGTCTCATTATGGCCATGGTAGCGTACGTCCTTAAAGAAAATGCGTCCTCCAAGCAGCGAGAATTGCAAGGCTTGAATATCAATATACGCATGGTAGGCGCGCCAAGTGTACGCTCGTATACCGTAGGATACGACGGTCGCGAAAAGGCGGTTAAAGTAAAATAGGAAGAAGACAGTCCTATATGATCTAGTCAGCAAGGAGCGCTAGGAACTGTGGGTTTGCATATTGGCTGGATGGGGATGCTCACAGAATGCCGCAAATCAATAACTCAACCAGAAATACCCTACATTGCAGATCAGCTCACTATCCTAGGTTTGGATCCATTGGAGCTCTTGCTGACCAGTTGAAACCACTCTGGGGATTCAAGGGCTCTGCTACAATTGAATTCGCCATGGCGGCTTGGGCGTGATGTCTGATGGAGAACGGCGGTCGTCATGGTCCGGTGGACAAGACGGGCATTGTCATATCCGGAGCAAAGAGCTGTGCGGCATAGGAATCGTGCGCAGCAGCGGGAATGCACCTCCACCAGGCTCTGCTTTTGCGCCGTAGGTGATAGTTGCGCCAACAAAGTGCACCGTTGAAGCTTGGGGGGTCCAGGCCACAGCTCGATAGTGGCTAGAAGTGCACGCGCTGGATGCGCGTCATGCAGGCTAAGGAAATGGGCCCAAGCTTTTGTCCTCCTCCTCCTACTCCTCCTACGCAACAGGAACATCAACAGCTCCGTATTGAGCACCCAACGGACATCCACCATGGGCGTATGGTGTTACTAAGCTTGTCCTCACCCCCAAACCCCGAGATCCCTCGCCGCTCGAACAGACATACTCGGGCACGTTCTCACCCCGACCACACGCCTGTTCGCTTTGCTCTGCTGCCACACTGCCGCCATGGCAGTAGGCATCCTCGATGCTGCTCGTTCCACCGCTGAACAAGGGCGTGGAGGCACTGGGGACCGCTTCGCTCGGGCTATCATTATAGTAGCAGGCGTAGCAGCCCTTGTGGCCAGTCTGATCACTGTTGTGTATGTATCTCCCATCCAGGCTACAGTAAACACTTTTGTTGACGTAGTTTGCCAGTGCCGTATGGTTACAGTCGTAAGCAGATCCCACGAACCCCTCTTCTCCAACGAAAAGTCCGTATTAAGATCGATCACAGAAAAAACTACCGCAAACCACTGCTCCAGCGATATGTGGTTCGAATACTTATCATGTGCGTTGAAGCTGCACCCATTGTCTGGAGCCAAACGGGACCGTTGATGGCTCATTTTTGCACAGGGTTCCCATATTTTCGGCTGCCTCATGGATCAGTTTGGTTTCAATCAAGGCAGAACAGTGGATCGGTCCCTTCCGTGATATTTATGAAGTAAATATGGTTCTATCGATGGGTACATATCAAAATGCTGACACTGCCAAGGCATTTACCATCTACACTTTCTTCCAGTTGCTGATAAACTTCATCGGCGGTGAAAGAGCTCTAATTATCCTAATGACAGGCCGTGCCCCCGTATCCCATCTCTGGCCCCTGAACCTAGTACTCCCCAAAGTCGATATTTCAGACCCTCATACTTTCCTCGCCATCAAACGCGGCATCCTACAGTATACATGGGTAAAGCCAATGCTGGCCGTCGCTACAGTTGTCATGAAAGCCACCGGGGTGTACAAGGAGGGTTACATCGGCCTCACTTCTGGATACTTCTGGAGCGGCCTTATCTACAATGTCAGCATCACCATTTGTCTGTATGCGCTTGCCCTTTTCTGGGTGTGCATGTTGCAGGATCTCAAACCATTCCGTCCTATGCCCAAGTTCCTCTGTGTTAAAGGCATCATCTTTGCCTCATACTGGCAAGGTTTCTTTCTCTCGATTCTCGTGTGGTTGGGTGCAATTCCAGATGATGTTCCCGGATACACGCCTGACAATCTCGCTGCCGCGATCCAGGATGCTCTCATCTGCTTCGAAATGCCCCTTTTCTCTCTTGCTCACTGGTATGCTTTCTCATGGCATGATTACGCAGACGAAACAATCTCGGCTGCTCGCATGCCCGTAAAATATGCTTTGCGTGATGCATTTGGCGCCCAGGATCTAATCCAGGACACGAAAGACACATTTGCCGGCAAACATTATGAGTACCGATACTTTGACGCCCGCGACAATGTTCTGGCGCACGAAGAGTCTTCGTCAAGGGCTGCACGCATGAGAGAAGGCATGAGATACGAAAGAGGTGGAAAGGGTAAATACTGGATTCCAAAGCCTGGGCAGTCCGAGCATGAACCACTTCTTTCCAAGGTTTCTTCGAGCCGAGCAAGGGCTATGAGCCCGGGGGCTCATCGGGCTCTTGATTCCTCGAGGTATGGCACAGATGAGCAAGTGGAGGAGCCTGAATTGAACCCAGAGGACGAGCGCCTCTTCGATAATGCACGTGCACTAGAGTTCGGTGATTGGAATGTAAGTCGCGAGTTTTTAATGTTTTCTTACTAGCTGTCTGACGCGGAAACAGTATCCTGTCATTGAGGCACATAGAGCAACGCGCGAGAGCCGCTTATACTCAACACCCCCTATCATCACAGCGTCAACCAACCGAAATCTCCTGCAACCCACGAGGGAGAACAGGAAGAGGCGAAAGAGCCAGATCAAAGATCTACAAGAAGCAGTAGACAAAGGCAAACAGCGGAGCGATTCCAGTAGCGGTGAGGCATCGAAATCGAAATCTCGGGTTAGCAAGCTCCTGCGGCAGAAGTCGTCATCATCATCCGGGTCCGGAAAGTCAGATCGAAGCCAGTTGGTTGACCTGGTCGTCGAAGATCACGAGGCAGAAGAGGTTGAGCGCGTGAGGGCACGCAAGGAAGGTGGCCCAGGTTGGAACGAAGAGCCCCCAAAACATTTTGTGTGAGTATTGGCTTCAAGTCACTCAACAACATCAACAATTAACAAACATGACCAGGCATACTTATCCTCAAGAAGGTGAAGCAGAGGAAATACGGGAGGGATTTGACCCCGATTCGCCTCAGGTACAAAATCCTGAGCGAATCCACAACCTTGACTATCCCTTCACAGTCAATCAGAATGAAGAAGAACAACGTAGGAATGACATTGCGCCACCGGTTTCAGAAGAAGCACAGCGGTGGCAGACGCGCGAATACGGCGACAGCCATGAGAATGAACCCAATCGCACGAGCCCGCAATACGGCAGCTTTCGAGAGGAACGTAATGTTTGGAACGACGACAGATGACGCGCACATACAAGCTGACGAGAGCCTCATTTCCGCTCTACCGTGGCAGCATACTAGCATGTGCTGAGAACATGGTGTTGCTACCGGGAGGTTTTCTTTCTCGACCATATATTCCTTTGTCTCGACACACCTAACCAGCATGGGTGTTTCGTTCTGGTGTTGGCCATTTCTCCGATCGCGTTCTATACCCCAATTTTGACGCATATTTTCTCCTTCGGCTGTATATCTATTGAAGCTTCTGGATTGGACGAGGTTTGTTTTGAACCTTAGTAAATTGTACACGAGTAAACGATGTTTGTATCGAATCATCTGTCTCTGACAGCTGTCAGACCACCGTTCCTTTGTGGCGCTCTCAACTTCAGACTTTGTCACGTGCTCTTCAATCAAAGTGAACCAGCGACCGTCGTCACCATCTCAAATGCCCAGCCTACCTATGTGAGATCCAATGTGGGGTCGGAGGACGATGGCCATGTTGGGACGGGAGGCTCGCGCCTCAGCTCAAGGTCCAGTTCAAGCTCCCTCCGATGGGGCCCGCAAGCAGCTTTATGGAATCGCTGTGCTGGCACCAGCAAGGCCCATGTAGAAGCTCTAGAACAGCTTGCGATGTGGGAAGGGTGATAGCGATTGGGCAGCGGGTCGGTGCAATATATCTGACGGATGTTTCAACATGCGTGCAACACTCCAATAACGATCCGCGGTTGCAGGTTTATTGTGAAATGGAGAGAACGGGAGAGTGATCTGGAACGAATGATTGGCCTGCGCTGAAAAGTGGAACCAGGAGCGTTGAGAATGGGGTTGGCATGTCTAGACTGCCAACGCAGACGACGTCGCATTACCCTTGCGAGGGCTTTTTGAGCGTGGCACTCTGAGAGAGAAGGACCGTAAGCAGCAATACTAATAGTACTCAAAAGTCGCGATACTGTTGCGATGAGCCGTGCGCTTCCGGCCGGCTCTGCCTCGCCCGGTATACGAGATACAGAATGGGCACGGTAGCGGGAAATGTGTCGCGGAGACTTAAGGTGCTGAGTGCATATCAAACCTGAAGCCGTTTCAACGCGCGTTCATTGTTATTAGCAGGGAGAAAGTTGCGGAGATTAAGGGCCTCGCGCTCGAGTGTGTGTGTGTGTGTGTCTGTGTCTGTGTCTGGCGCCCGCTTCGCATTGCCAATGACATTGCCATTGCCATTTGGTATTCCCGTGAGTCGCAGCTAAAGTTAGCAAGACAGTGGCAGAATAGAGCAAAAGAGTGCGCTGATACGCTGAGGGCAGGCAAACATGGAGCCAGTCAAGGCTATCCCAGAGCGCCCACTCGCTGTCAGTTTCAAGCCGCAAGCGCTATTGAAAGATGTATGGATGGTATTGCTGCACGGGCGCGGGCGCCAAATGCAGCAAATGGCCAATCAACCCGCACAACGCTGCTCTTGGGCAGATCAACATGCCCACTACTGTCCACTCCTGTCTACCCTACCCACTTCCAACACGCCCAATATAGCCCGCGCCCGCCTGCCATTGGATCCGGGCGCTTGCACGCCATGGAGGGTGTATATTATCGTCCTCTCCTCCTGCCCTGTGGTCCCGAACTGGTTTGCGGTTCATCAGGCCGGACCTGCGGGCAGTCTAACTCTCGAGCGATCAGACTCATCCAGATATTCGATATTCCTTTAGCCAGCGCAACCACGCACGCCGCTCCCTCGCCGTATTGACTGCTGAGTGGCTGCGTCTCGTCTTCTGGGCCTGCTTCCCTCGAAACTTTCTTCTCTTCCTTCCTCTTCTTCTTCTCTTCTGAGTTTCTTTTTTATTTCTACTACGTACACCCCCTCGCCCTCCGGCTTGGGAACCTTTTTTTAATCGCCTTTTGGCCCGTCGATACGGCCACCCACACACTCCTTTTGGTTTTCCTTCTTAGAATGCGAGCTGCCTGGTAAGCAGTCTCGAAACCAGATTCGGATATGGAAGGGAACACGGGACAAGAGAAGACACCAACGACCCCATGGCTGGCCATACGTTTTGGATGCTGTGCATCGAGGAACGATGTCGAAGAAGACGAGGGCAGACGGGAGCTGAGAGCAAATGGTATGTGGGTTTTCTTTGTTATCGGTGTTCCTTCCTGTTTCGTCTTTCTCTACATGTCTCTATGTCGTTTCACCTCTACGCTCTTTCCATCTCCTCGCGCACGCGCAAACACACACACCACACTTCGACCAGACAGACAAACACGCGTTGCGCTTTTCCTTTTCTCTCTCCTATTTGTCTCCGTCACCGTCTCTGTCTCCTTCTCCTTCTCCTTCTCCCTTTCCTGTCCCCAACTTCTCTTTCCAGCTTTGCTCGACGTCTTACCATGGTCACTGCTCCTTCCCTTTCCTGCTGAGCTGCACCATTTCGGTTATTGTCTGCCCCCTAATATGGTTAATTACTCGCCGCTATCACCAATATACACAGCACATCATGTCGTTTGTCGGGAAAACATGTCGTCATCTTACTTCATTTACCATACTGACGGGTCTTGACAGGGGAGTCAGAAATGCGGATATGCTACGACCAACCACAGAGTATACCACAACCGCGAGCGGAATCGCTCTATCCCCGGCCAAGTACCAGCCACTCTATGAGCCGCCATGTCTCCCAGTGGGTGTCAAACAGCCGTGACTTTGCCTCGCGGGCGTCGTCTCGAGCTAGTATGCACACCCTCACAAGACCACGGCGTTCACAATCCAAAGCCCGACCCAGCATTGGCCGACCAACAGATTTTAGACATTTCGACGGACCGGAAGGGATTCAGACTATGCTTGATGAAGCACCCATGCCTGTCCGACGACGACGAAGCTTCCGACCTTTGGAGCTTTCCATCTACTTACCTGATGGTCGATTATCTCCGCTACCTGATTTCTCCGCCGCTGAATGGGACTCGTTACCAGCGGAGCTGGAGATGCCCACCCTAGCACATATTCGTGAAAGAGATTCACGAACCATGTCCATGTCCTCGAATCCGTCAGAATCATCCTATCTTATACAACGCAAGCCAGTTGGTACAGGATCACGTCGATCCAGTGTTCAGAGCCAGCTCTCTGTGCGGTCTTCAAGGGCTCTGTCAGAGACAATCACAGCAGTGCCCTACATGCAAGACAAGGCCTGGAGCCGACCAGCCTCTGTAACGAGCAGCACCACATCACTGCAGCGTTCTCACACGTTGTCACCAAATAGTCTACTCTCACGTCTACCCTCACCTTCCCGTTCTCGTTCCAACACAGCACCCTCACGACCAGGAAGCGTGAGGCGAGCCAAAGTAGACGTCGAGGATGCTATCAGAGAGCTCAATACCATCGTTGAAGAGCGGCGTGCAGACGCATACCGGACAAGTAACTACTCGCCGTCTTTCATCAATAGACCACCTCTCTCCCCTTCTCACCACGTGCCCGTCATTGCTCCATCAATGCGGATGCATGTGCGCTCAGAGACACTCTCAGATATTGGTTCAGCGTTTTCTGTACCGCTCACTAACAAATCTCTCCCAACACCACCTCCACCAGGCTCAGGGACCATATCCAGACGAACAACAGGCCTTACACTTGTTCCGCCAGAACGGACATACTCAGGACCCTTGACCTCAAACCCAATAACCCCGCCAACACCCTCCATACCCACACCTACGACTCCCATTCAACGCATCGGCGTCTGGATTAAACGCTCCCTGCCCTCCACCCCGTCGTCTCCCAACTTTCTCAAATCCTCCCGTCCAACTACACCAAAGACCCCACCCAACGCCGCCTCCTTCTACAAGTGCGAATCTGCTCCACCGCCCCTCCCTGTTTCAACATCACGACCTTCATCCGCTAGCTCCAGGACAACCAGTCACGCCCGCCATGCCAGCGATGACACCGCAACCGTAACTCTCATATCCTCATATCCATCCACCCCTAGCCTCTCCATGCGTTCAAACTCACCTTCACCATCTACCGATGCACTACCAGCCCCTGAGACTCCCGCCCAACACCGCAACGTCGCCGTGTTACGCGGTACTGGAAAAACACGCCGCATCCCCGCACCCCTGACCCTCGCCAAAGAAAAAGAAATGATGGTCGAAGCTGCTCTGGGTTCCGCACGAAGCGTCGCTAGTACTGCGAGTTCGCGCTCAAGCCGACGCAGCTTGAAGCCACCGCCGAGCCCCAATTATGGGATCCTTCGGGGTATGGAGATTAGTGCTGTAGCCCCCGGTGTAAGGCAGAATCTTGCACCTGCTGTAGCACCCAGCTCGGCAGTGGGCCTTGCCTTTTAGATGATTGGGTTCTTATAGAGAGACGATTAGATGGGAGGGTCGAAGTGGGTTATTTTATTGTGTATAGAACAGCTTGGTGTTCATGGAGATGGGGTGGGTCGGCAATGGGACTGGTTTTAGCGTGGGCGGAAATATATGAACTGGGGCGTGGAGTTTTGATCGGTTTTATTTGTAGGTGGATTGTGCTTCAAGATCAGCTCAAAGGGATGGCCGAAACACTCAACCCTTCTCACAAAAAACGCAAAGTCTCTTTTTCGGCTCCACCTAGATTCGGACAATCATCTTCCACGGAAGGAAGGCAACACTTTCCTTGCCTTACTATCTTCCGACTCTACGTTGGCGCAGCACCAAGAGCATATACCCCCTGAGTCAAACTCGACTTCTTGACTCTCGCTCTCGTGCACGCTGCCTAGCGTCAACATTTTGATCTATCTATTTATATTCTTGTTGCTCTTTCTCGATTTCTTATGTATCCCTACTCTCTTCCTCGCTTGTACACATCAGACGATATATCATGCTACAGAGGATAGAGAGTGGCGTAGATAAGATACGGAAAGAACTCCCACATTTTTTGATATCCGAGGATTAGATGGCTTGGTGGGTAGCTTAGCGGGGTTATGGAATAATAATGCGGTGGAAAAGGGGTCAGTCCTATTTGGTAGGGCGGTAGAAGTAGAGTCGAGTAGTAAAACGAATGTCAAAATGAACAAGTCCTCGGAGAAACGATTATTTTGCTTGCTTGATTTATTTTTTTAAATGTGATTATTTTAGTTTTTGTTTATCCATCTTTTTTGGAAAAAAAAAAAAAAAGTTGTATGAGTAAGTATGGCAACATTATGAGCAATGAGAACGTATTTTCCATAAGTGATTCATGGGCTCGATACATAAGATAGGCAGAACCAACGAAGAATTAAACAATTGAGTTCTCGGTGAATAGCTATGATAATTACAAATATCCCACGACTTCCAAAAAAAAAAAGAAAAAAAAAAGAAACAAAGCCCATTCATCACTAACCCAATCCACACCAACTTTCATGATCCCCATTAATCCATGCACATCTATCTCGATACTATACGCCTCGTCAAAAAACCAAAAAAAAACACGGAAAGGCAGAGTCATCTTCACGAATCCCAATCCCAATCTCAATTTCACCGACACCCCTTTTGACATATTCGCTCCCCGACGGCACCAACAAACACAAGGCCTGCCAAGGTTGACGCCGTCCCACGGAATCGCCCCGACTCACATGGATCGTATAGCTTAGCGGTATGTATTGCTTATTTGTTTCGCAAACAATGTGACGGGGCTGCGGGAAGGATGCAGGGATAATATTGGGGAGCGTTTGCTTTGCACGGACTCGTCGATGTGTGTGCTGTGCGGCGCGACTGCAAACGCAGGACTGTTGGCAAAACGCGCAAATATTACTTTGTGCCTGCAGTAAGCATGCCCACTTCATGCATGTTGAAACTAGCCGGTATACGAGACCCGGTTGTAGGAGGCGCGCGCTGCGCGAGCGTTTAACGATCGCCGACTGCATGCAGTGCGAACGGATACAGACCTGAGTTTATTGCGATGACACGCGATGACCTCTGTTGCAGCGACGTGTACGTCGACCGTCGGTCGCCGCGAGAGAATATGCCTGGTATATATACAGAAGGCGCTAGGAGTATTTTAGAGTGCTGTGCGGTAAAAATAGAGATGCATGTGGGATCTGGGGTATTATTAGTGAGGTGAAGGACGACATTGGAAGAATTAAGGGGCTTTCCGCGGTTGACACACTTGGGGCGGCCATGAAGAATCGGGGTATTTTTGATGGCGAAGGTTTCCTGCACTATTGAGATTGGGCCACGGTGGCAGGATACTACTGTCGAGGTGACAAGAGTGATAGGAAGCTTCGATTAATCGCTCCGAGCTGGCAGTAAGTGAGTACTCCGACACGACTCTATGCGCGCAATATGGCATACCGATTACACTGCTTAATTTGACGCGACTTCAATGTGTCCAATATTCACGACCATCAACAATGGAAAAACGTTGTCGCTCATTGTCATTGAAGTGAAGCTCTCAGGGGCAGATTTCGACAGGTATTGGCCACCGGCGATGCGAAACGACTAGTTAAGAATGAGAAAATTATTCCCGGACGAGACAGTGGCTGCTGATCGAGATTGTTTCTTGTTTGGAAACGGGATTAAACAAGGACATTCTGTACAATGTTGAAAGCCTTCCGAGAAAAACAGAAAGACGGCTTGGAATGGCATTCAAATGCGAGACCTTAATGCGTAACAGGATCCGTAGCTCGTCACAGGGCAGCCCTCGCGTGCATGCTCTGGCCTGATTGTTTCGTACTGCATGATATGATTGCTAATATGGAATTCTTTAGTAATATAGAGGAAACCAAAAGAGGAAATCGGTGATAGGAGACAATATAGAATGAGGTTAGACCACCGCTTGTTGGTTGTAGGGGAGGATCCACCGGTTAGTAAATGCATCCAATGTGCTCGTAGTTGGACATGATTGAGCTCGAGGGATAAATAGATATGGCGTCAGTTGCGCGGGGAGATCTATGTTCGTTATTCACATCTGAGAGCACGTTGTGCTTCTCCTTTCTCATCCGCTGCCCCCGGATCTTCTCATCCAACGCGTTCATCTAGGACATTTGACTGAGCGATGGCACAAGATCTACGTCAAGTAGCACATATGTTGCCTGGGGCTGCATTCAGGACGAGTAAAATCGTGTGTCTCAAGTTGTATTCGTGAGTGGAACATCCACGATACTCTTCCTCAAGGAGACAATGGTTGGCCTTGATCGGATGAAGATCAATTTAAACATTTTAGAATCATGAAAGGCCTATATGGAAATGGTTCGATGAGGCCCAAATCCGTCTAGTGAAATCACGTGTCGATATACTATGGATGCGTCGTACGGTGATACATTATGCAATAAAAGTCGGATTCGGCCGAATGTAAGGAAATGCTGAAACCCAACGTTTGTTAGAGGGAGGCAATTGAACGGGTGGAACGGTCACCGTTGATGACGTCGTACGCCGGTGATTAAAACGTGAAGTCTCTTCGTGTCTGAAGATCCATGATTCACGAGACGGTGGCGATAGAGCCCAATGTCCTGCAAGTCCCGGTGCATGCCACAGATAGATGGACTTGAAATGTGTTGTCATCCCCTCTTTGGTTGTAGGCCCTGTTCCCACAGTACCGACAACGGAGGTGCTTGCCGTGGAGGGACAATGGCCGCTGGTGTCGTGGTTTAAGACCGCCACTGGCGCATGCAGGTCACCCATGTAAGTGCATCATCGCAGAACGATCTTCCCCCACAATGGTCATTCCGATGGGGCTTTCCTGATGTTCCCGGTTCTTGGGTTTTCTTTGCCCTTGCTTGCCTCGAGGCTACGTGAGTGACTGTGTAACAAGCTGCAGGGGGAGCCCAGCAACCAGGTCATAGAACGACGGTTACAAGCCGAGATCCCTGTGGCGGGCCAACTCGGCTTCAAACCGAGACTGGAATGTGGACTAATGCTGTAGTCACCAAAAGTTGTTCAACGAGATATTTGCCGAGCCCATAGAACTGGTGGAGGGCTCTAGCACACCAGGAAAGAAGCCCTCCCTGACAGGCGTAGCTCGTATATCTTGTCCCTCACGATGGTTTACCCTTTGCAGCAACTGTGGCCGTCCCAATGTCTCTGGAAGATATGAGTCTCTGGGACCCTGAAAAGACAGGGGTATGCCTATAGACGGACCTGTTGATGTAATTAGCTGGATACATCATAGAGGCGGTAGAAGTCTGAAGTTAGTGGGACGAGAAGGGAGAATGTCATAAAGTAGATACTGCCGAAATAGAAGAAAGGGGACATCAAGATCCATTTGCCAAAATCATGGACGACGAGGCGTGGCCAAGTAACTAACAAAGAGGTCCTGGTGAAGTCTAGGGCGTTTTAAAAGTCGATGCAGGAAAAATTTGTTTGGGTGTAGTGCATGTAACAATTCAAAGGAAACAAGTCTGTTTGTACAACCATGACAGATATCCAATGACAAGAACAAGTCACGGCAAGTGCGACGCCCGTTGGCGTGGGGTAGTACAAGCTGATACTCCTCTTTCTACTCTTTCTCTTACATGTAAGCAACGTAAGAGGGAATATGCTAACCAAGATTATCTGCGCAAAGCATTCCGATACTCAGCGATATTGTTTACTTGCTTGTCAAACCTTTTGCTAATGGAGAGCTGCTATTTGATTGAAGTTGCGTTCGACATGCCTCTTTGTTCTTCAGAGAGACTACTGCAAAGGACTTCACAAGTCGACGTGATTGGTGTAGGCCCATGCACGTTTCAGCTGTAGGCAACGGATGACCCGAGGCCATGGTGTGCGTGCCTCGTGGGGAAGAGCTATCCCGGCAACGATCAAGCCATGAAAGCCATGGTCGGTTGAGGAGGTCAGCCAGGCAGGCTGAAGCAGTATGGCTGGGTTTAGTGATGCGTGACCTTTGAGGGCGGGGTGCTGGAGCGGTAATAGCAGCAGTAACGAGAGCTGAAGGTAAGAAGCGATTTGAAGTGCAAATGTAACTTGCAAGGGAATGCATAAGATGCAAAGAGCACGGTAATCCATTTCTGGAAATCACGGCAGCTGATAACTCACCCTAAGCAAGCGTCGGAAGGGAGGTTGATCTGGAAACGCTTCATGACGCTGAAGGGTGAGGCCGGGCGACCATGATGGTGGGCAGGTTGGTGGCATCTCATCGGCGCCCTATCAGGCGTGGGCTTCGGACGCGAGATGATCACCTTGGGCAATGCAGCCTGCGGGCGCTCAAGGGAGATTGCAACGCAGGCTGTTTGATGCGAGGCGAGGTGAGGCGCCTCGGGCAGTTTTGTCGTGATGCATCAAGATGATGTCCAGACGAACGGCTGCTCTTGTGAGGCCGGCGGCAAAGGTAGACTATAGGCCACGGATGACGGCGTAGGAGATTTGATAAAGCTAGGGTAGGACTGCAAACGCAGCAGATCCGTCCGGTTTTATCGAGATGCGGAGATGAGATGCTGCACAGCTAGTGGCTGGTGGTGAATGGTTTGCACGACAACGACAGGTCCGCGGGATTGGTATTGTTGCAAGAGGCGATGGACAGGCTGTTGGTTGGGCGAGGACCTGCATAAGCGTAGGCAGACAGCAACTGAGAGAGAGGCGAGATATGAGTGAGAGGACGGCGAGCTTAGAGGATGATGGATGGGGTCTATGTTGGCGAGCTTCCGGCCTACCAGTAGGCGAGGATGCACGACGGGGGCGGTATTAGAGCGGATTAGCTTTAGAGAGCACTTGAAGCTACCGCTGGTGGAGGCCTGCAACGGCAGGGCAGCTGCAGCTCCGCTCTCGCAACATGGCAACCTGAAAAGAGAGCTCTTCGAGAAGGGGACAGATAGCGGACACAGGCGATCAGCAGCTCCGTCACCTGGCTACCAGACGACCTGAGGATCTGAGGAGATGGCGGCCCTGACAATGGGACGACCAGCTTGTGCGTTTGCTTGCAGTCAGCGGCGCGGCTGACGTTTGAGCAAACACAGCCGCAGCCAAACCCGCCAGGCTGCCCCCAATTGGGGCGCGAAGGGGGTCTGTGATACGGCATCAGCTTTCTAAGAATACTTGGACGGACCACTAGGACCATGCTCCATGCTGCGCTGGGGAGGGCGCAAGGGACGAGGGCGAGCAATGGCCCACTCACCGAGCAGCGGGCAACGAGCAGTGCAATGAGCAAGCAATGGGCGACGAGCAATGAGCGATGAAGCAATGAGCAATGAGCATCTCGCGCTGTGTGTTGCACATGGCTGCTGGGGCATCATGGACCCAGTGCGGCGGCGTGTACGGCAGGCAGCGCTGGCTGGTCATCATTCAAGCAGGCAAGCTGGCAACTTTGGAAGCAGGTCGCCCTCATTGTCATCCACCGCTGCATCGAGGTAGGGCGGCCGGGTTAGTTTGTTTCGAGGGTGCGGTCGTCCTACCTGTGCTGCTCTAAGAGCGCATGAGTCTAAGTGGTGTGTTTGTGGAGGCGTGTATATGCGATGCGACGAGCACAGAGAAAGATAGGGAGAGCGAGTGAGGCTATCCATCAATAGCAGCCGCAGTTCGGAGAGGCGCCCGAAGACTACCGGTCCACACGGTACAGTAAGGACATACCCACACATCCACATACCCACTCCGCGCGAAGAGCCGGACGGCCGGGGTGCGGGAGAAAGCGATGCGCACCGACTGGGCGTTGGACGTCGTGTTCTTAGTTTAGTGCGTGGAATGCTTGGGGAGGGTGCGAAGGGTGCGGACGGCGCGGAACGGTGTGTACGTAGATGGATGGCCTGTGGAGTGGAGAGTGAGGGAAATGGACTTTTGTGACAAATGGGACAATGTTCGGAAACAAATGCCGGTATCGCGAATAGAATAGACAGAATGGTCTGGCGGAAACAGGCAGTAGCGTTGGGGGCAATTCGCAGTGGGCAGTGGGCCTGAGGTGAGCGCGATGGTGGCTGCGGCAAGAGCGACAGCGACAGCGACGACGAGGGCAAAGCAAACAGGCAGAACGGGCAGAACGGGCAGTGGCTGGCAGGCAAGAGAGGCAGGAGGGCGGGAGCCGTCCAGGCAGGAGCTCCAGGCAGGCAGTCGCAACTAGTGCACCCCAAGATGAAAAAAGCAACAGCCAGAGCAGTCTGAGTCTGAGTCTGAGTCTGAGCAAAGCAGCGCTGAGTAGCAACACCGAGCAGCAGCATCCGTAACGGGTAGCTACACAGGAAAGCGCCCGGGTGGGACAGATGCTGCTGGCTCCCTTTTTCCTCGCTGCGTTTGCCGGGCCCTGGCCGACCTCGAGCGAATGCTGCTGCTGCTGAAGTTGTTGCTGTTGCTGTTGCCGTTGTTGTGTATGTTCCTGGCTTCCAAGTCTCCAACACGCCCAACGTCCACGATCCCTCCTCCAAAGAGGTGAGGTGCAGTCATGATCGTCCTGGGCTTGGGGGTGGCTTCTACTCGCTCATCTTCCCTTTAGTAGTCGCGGCAGGGATGTGGATTAAGGTTGGATGCAAGCCACTCCCAGAATAGATGCCCCCATCGCTCGCTTGTCCCTTGTCCGCTCGCCGGTGCCAATGACCGCGCATCGCTCTGCCAATGTCCCAAAGTGCCCAAGCTCCGTGCTCAGTGCTCACCACACTCGTACGTAGTTCAGTCCCCTTCTGCCTCTGCCTCCCTTCCTTCGACTTCTTCTGTCCACACAGCGCCCGCCCACGGCCTTGCTGGGCATGCATGTCAATGGCCCAGCACCCAGCGGCCGTCATCTCAGCCAGTCTTCACCCTGTCCCTGGCCCTGGGTGGACCGTTGAGCGTACAGACTGCACAACCAGAACTGCCCCAAATGGGCTTTTACACTTCCATGCCCTGGGCGCTCGTCGCTCATGCTCATGGCCATTCATGACCATCCATGCCCTTGATTATGGGCCTCCACAGAGCTAAACCAGACCCATAGGGACCTAGGGTCCTAGAAACCCAGAGCCAAAGCCATAGCTTCATAGCCTTCCTGCTGCTGTTCTCCCGTGCTGATGCTCACGGCCGCCATGCTGGCCCCTCTCTGTATGTATGGATGTATGTATATCATATTCTACGTCTCCGCCGCGCTGGGGCTTTCGTCACTCTTCCACCCCGGTCCAGACAGACGTCAACGCTCGCTGCCACACTGGCTTTCTCTTTTTCTCACACTCTCACTCGCTCTTCTCTTACTCAAGTCCATCATCGCCGCATAAGAGGCACCCTACGCCCGCACCCTCGCCTTTCCACTCTTCTCTCCCCCGTCTCTCCGTCCGCCACCCGTCTGCTGCCGTCTTTTCGTTTGCATTCTTCTTGTCTGCTTCTTCCACTTAGTCCTCTTTCTCCACAATAAAAACGCCTCATCGATTGTGTTTCGGCGCACTGGCCCTGGCCCTCCGCATCCGCGCTCCCCAGCTACAAACCAAAAGCCAGAGGTCTGAGGTCTGAGGTCTTAGAGGCCCCGCCGCACCATCCGGCCATTTCCTCTGGTTCCTCAGGTACTGGCTGCTCCCATCGCCGCCATCGCTGCCGCCCGTTGCTTTTGGCATTCCATTCTGGTTTTGTCTTGTCCCACCTGGTTGCGAGCAGCCAGCAGCCAGCAGCCAAAAGCCCAAAGCCAACAGCCACAGTACTCGCCGACGGCCTTCACTACTCGCCGACCGCCGCAGCTGAGCTTACTACGGCCTGGCAACCTGGGTACTGCGCCATCCTCGGCCACCCGAACAGAGCCTCACGCAACGGAGACGATAGCCGCCCGCTCGATCCTGCCCGTCGTGCCCTATTCTTTTTTACACTTGCCACCCCGGAGCTGTCAGGCCTTGCGCGACGTGGTGCTCAACGGTACGCTTGCTAGCCTACATCCCTACGTCCAAACATCGACATCCTCATCCACATCGACATCCCTACAATCCCTGCATCCTGCATCCCTACCTCTCTCATCCGAGGGCGTGCTTCTGCAATCACTCGCCGGCCTAGTCTACCAGGTTGACGGGCTCGGTAATCACCAAAGAGTCATCCGAACTCTTGCTGAGAGCTCGTCCTTGCATATCCTCATAGCCAATCCTCCCCATCTATTCCAGCCAATCCCACCCCTTCCCACCTGCCACCTCCCACCGCTCTGGGTGCTGCTGTCACGTCTTACGCTCCTGGTATTAACACCCGCCATTTCTCCACTCCACTGTCATAGCTCCCTCCAGTGCTTTCCCCCCCATAGTCCCATAATCGCCGCATAGTTCCTTTTCCCACCCCCCTCCCCACCTCCCCTCTCCCCGTTCTGTCCAAAAGG
>JAQGEP010000520.1:0-12996 GCA_028476805.1 Acrocalymma vagum
TGCCAGAAGTAAAAGCGACCATTCCAAGGGGAGTAGTGCAGTGGCTTCTTGGTTCCGTCTCCGCTATGGACCTGCAATCCGGATCTATTCCCACGCCCAGATGATTCGAGAGCAACCTTGGCGAGGGACGCGCGCACCGACTGTGCAAATGGCTGAGAACGTACCCAAGAAATAAGCATATCGTACGCTTCATCGCTATAAAGCACTTCCATCTTTGAAGCTATGGAACTGTTAGGATTCAATAGCACAGGCTCTCTAAAGACGGATTGACTGACTGAAATGGGCTTCCAGCAGATTCCCAAAGTACTGCGGGCCAAATTTTGCAATCAGCACGAGCAACCCGCAGATACACAGCAGCCGTCCATAGAGGCTCGTGGCACCTGTGAAAAGCGGCCAGAGAGAAGAGGATAGGGTGGTGAAGCCGGGGAAGAGGATATCCAGAAGAGAGATCTGCTCGGATAGGAGTGACTGAGTGTGGGAAGGGCTAGCATTGCCGAGTGAAGCCATGTTAGAGAGTGATTGAGCCGAGTGAGAGACGACGAGGCAGGATGAGTATAAGGCGATTGATTGCGAATTGGCGGAAAAGCTTGACAGAAAAGACGAGGAAGTGGATGGTTGCACTCAAAAGACGTGGATTCTGAGGGGAGAACAGTCGTTTTTATACCCGTCGAGAGCACGTTATCACCAGTTCATACTGCCCGTACGTATCTTCCTACACTGCTTGCGCTCATTGCGGAGATGCCTGCAGGTGTGAAGAGGCGTGCAGACCGAATGACTGACTCTCGGCATTGATTTGGACTCGGATAACTGCAAACTGGACTACTGTAACCAATCGTTTTCTCCTTTCACTGGAAGTCTCTTGATGCAAACCCCCTTTGGCTTGCATTCCTGTCCAACAAATTATGCCGGTAAAGTGTCTCGTCCGCGAAAGACCCATGATGAGGTGGACTTCAGGCTAGAATTACGCACTTGGGACAGCCTTACGACCTCATAGCTGCAGCAAGACCTAGGAGCTCCTCTGCAGGTTAGGATAATTCAAGAAGAGATAGGTTATGCGTGTTGATATCGCTCCGACGCGCTTGCAAGCTCGATCGAGTTAGGTCGTGGGATATGTGCTAGTTTCCGTCATGGAGATCTGCGCCTGGCTTATGCTGGGAAGAAGTCTGAATGCTCTATTCCGTTCCAAGGAGATCACGGACGAAAGTACTCGCCTATCAACCACCTAAACGGTTATCCGGTCTGTATAGTTTCCAGTATTCGCCGGCAAGGCAAAGAACTTAGTTTCCAAAAGCTTTATTTCAACATCGATATTAAGATCATGCACTTGGGCGGTTTTGTACACAGTGTATGTGGAGCGTTGACGCCGCCCTGATCCTCCGCGGGGCAAGGACGGCGCCACCGACACTAGCGTAGGCGGAGAGAAGGACCGGATCCTGTCCACACAATTTCCAGAAGTTTGAGGCTGGGGCCATATGTTAGATTCCAGGTGTTTCCCACCAGGGGCTCACGTCGATGCACGACCAGATCCAAGCCAGAGGCGTTAATAATAGTGTGAGCCACCGCATAAGACAAGAGAGGCCCCAGGGCGGAGCACAAGCCCTTTTTGGGCAAGCGAGCGGGGCATTCGGGAATATCTGGAATCTAAGATGTCAGCCCGGTCATGAACATCTGGACAACTTATCATAAATCCCGAAACCCCGCATCCCTGGCTTAACCATCCATCACCAACATTTTTCGAAACTATCAAGCCAGCCAGCAGATTCCGGAAACTAACTGCTACTTTAAAACGCTCACAGACGATCTCTATGGCAACTAAAAAAGTGCTTGGCGCTCAGGCCATCTCAGCCCTGAAAGAGCAGGTTCGCAGATTCGAAACGATGTCGGTGTGTCTCGCGAAGGGGGCGGATCTCGCCACGAGTCAAGCCAACGACATTGCTGAATGGACTTCCAAACTGATCAATGCCGTGACGAAAATTCAACGAGGCACACAGCGCGACGCTGCAGCATGTCGGGAACGCGTGCAAAAAAAGATTCGTGATCTCAACACTCAGGCCGAATCAAGAAAGCGAAAGATATTGGACGACGCTGAGTTGGACTCTTCACGGACCATAAAGGCAAATTTTCGATTGATATTCGGACCATTCAGAGAGGCGGAACACGCTAGCAAAAGCACCAAACATGCGCATACGACCAATCTCCAGAAGATTAACACCATCCGAAATTTGAGTAATAGCCACCCTCACGGAGTGATCGCATTCTCTCTGACTCACTCCTCCAAAGTTTGGGCTGAATCGAGCGGGGAAGTTTTCAATGGTCTCATTGGATCAATAAAAGACGAGACAGAACAGCCTTGGCCTGAGGACATAGTCGACATCATAGACGAACTGGAGAAGGAAAGGCCAATGAGTATTGAATTCAAGAATCTTCGTGGTGTGATCCACTTCCTGTTATTACAGAAGTCTGGCTGACTTGCAAACAGCAGCCGTCTCTCGGCACAAGCACCAATGCCGACGGATAGTGGATACTTCTAGAGATCAGCTAATGGGGCCACAAGCCATTCTTCCTCCATCCTCCTCTGACGCTGGTACTTAGTATTAACTGCACTAAGGCGGGCAAGACTGACTAATGGTAGGCCATACAAAGGGTAACGGCAACGGGATGGATTTGGCCGGTGATAGTGCACATAGGACCTATGACGTTGACGGTGAGCGACATCCGCCGCGAAAAGATGGTGCGTGGTAGAAATACAGTGTGTCCTTGAACTAATTTTCAGCAGGTTCGATACCATTAGCCCGGTGGCCAGATGTAACGCAGAGAAATGAGAGAGGCAGGCGTAAGCGAGCAGGCCCGAACAGAAGTATAGTGCTGAATACAGCCATAGAGATTGAACGCATGTACTCGAACGGACCGATCAGCCAGATAATACTGTTCGGTGAGCTTCTCTCGAACGCAATTCAGAGCAGCAATCAGTGGAAGAGGGAACGGACGTTAGGAGAGACGACGACAATCTGTTGGACTACCATGATACCCAAAGACCCAAACCAGGACATTTCCATTACTCTTTGGCTCGGTCGCAGAGACGGACATCGAGTAAACGAGGCGTTGATGGTGGAGCCTACTTGGTCATCTTTACCGAGGCTCGAATGACTTCGACCACATAGCCTTTGGGGATTTCCAAGTTATCTGCTGTAGTGTATCTGACTGTTGTACCCCCTACGTTCGTTGGATCATAGAGCATGATCTCTTCTCCTCTACCTGTCAACCATCTTGTTTCTTGTGCTTCTTCGAAATAATGGCTAGATAGATATTCTTCTTCTCCTTTGAGCGCTTTATCACCCCGCTAGATAGTACAGGCTTAGCGTCTTCTAATTTAGAGAAGAGGAATGACAAACCTTTGTGGACATAGTCAAACGGTATGCGTTTCCAAGTGCGACTCCCGTGCCGGCAGTGCCAGCGATGAAAGGTGCGCCACGAAGTTGATATGAGAAGGACCTCGTGCTTTGATCAACGTCTGCTGCAACGATGTGCGAAATGATGTGCGGCTAGAGAGATAGTAGAGGCAAGGTGACGAAGAAGAAATCTGATGAAGTATTCCTGGCTTTAGCGTGGATGCGGAAGATAAGAGTTATTCTCAGCTAGAAGTTTTTCATCAGCAGGAAATTCGGGCGTCAGTAAATAGTGGGGCTCAATACCATGTGATCACCCAACCAGCCGATGCTGCCCGAAACTGTAATCAGGCTCCATAGCATTTCAACAATGTTTGGCTAAATGTGCAAGGTAATGAATTTATGAAGCTATTGGAATGACTAAGCGATGATCCTTTGATCCGAGGCATTCTAGTAGTGAAACGTGGCATGTAGCGAGTGAGCCGTCTCTCCAACAAGGACGTGATCCTGCCTGCCGTCCAGGTCCACCAAAGTTCAGAGCTCAGTGAAGAGGTGAGGTACTTGGAGCCAGCAGTGGCTAGTCACAGAGCAGAATCCACTCGTGTCAGACGCACGGGGCAAAGCGATCTGTTGCTACCACTTATTATAAGTAGGGGCCAAAGGGCAATGGTGTTCGCACTCTTAGCTTCACATTTGGTGCGCCTCTTCAAGCTGCCCGTCCGAAATGTCCCAATCTGTTCCCCCTTCCTAGCCTTGTAAATGCACAATTAACATATGATACGACAAGGAGAAACATAATCACTCACCTATACGAATCAAATAAACTAAGTATGCAGATGGAAGACATATTGCGGCCGTTCGTGCAGGCAGCTGCTCTGGTCGCATATGAACCACATAATGTGTTACCGGGTATGTTTTGAACCTTGCCGATACTATTTTTCCGTTTCTAAATCCCTATATTTCAGGTCCAGTGGAAAGGTCCATCTGCTTCGGTGCTGCCGCCAACGCATGATCTCTCCTACCTAAATATTACGTTCGCATCGTCGCCTCCGCGCCTGATTTGTACAGCGCCTTGTGTTTTGGCATAATATGCTTCCCTACCTACAGCGCCAACCTTAAGCTCCCCTGAGTCTTCTGAGAGCCCAGTGTCGAAGTGGGATGACGGGACATGGCTCGCAGCTCCACACTCTTCCCCTGCTTCCTTGTCCCGAGCCTCCAAAAATTCCCACACCTCACTTTGCCCTTCCAACCTTGCGACATCCGCAGCCGTGTGTCCTCCTCGATTCTTGATGTGCAGACTCGCCTTCCACGACACCAGCAGCTGCACCACATCTAGGTACCCATAGCTCGCAGCCCACATCAATGCCGTGCGGCCGTAGCCGTCTTGTCGGTCAATTTGCACGCGGTGGGTTGAGAGAAGCGCTTCCACGGTCGCGGGGGACCGGATAAATAGCGCCCATAGCAGTGGCGTCCAAGTGTCGACATCAGCGTCGTCCTCACCACCGCAGTCATTCTTGAGTAAAGTGCGCAGAGTGTCTGTATGTCCGCCTTGGCATGCCCACGAGATTGCATTCCGCAGATCGTTGTCTTTGGTGGCTTTGTGGATTCCCTTTTTGTGCATCAAAGTATTGACCACTTCTCTCTGGCCGTTTCCTGCAGCCCATAATAGTGGGGAGCGCCCTTTGGCATCCTTAAGATTGAGGTCAACTGAGGAGTGTCGAAGTAGGACCTTAAGAGCTCCCCGGGAGCCCTCTCCTGCGGCCCAAGATAGAACAGAGCGTCCAGATTTATCAGTTTGGTTGACATCCACCGACGGCTGCTTCAGCAATAGTTGTACAATGCTTGCGTGGTCTCCTTGTACGGCCCAGAAGAGTGGCGTCCAATGCGCGTAGTCCTGGTCGTCTGGCCTAAATGCTCCATGTTCCAACAGCGCTTCGACAATCTCCAGGTGCCCATTTCCCGCTGCAAATGATAGTGCCGATCTTCCAGACTTTCCCCTCAAAGTAGAGTCTGTACGTGGCTCGTTGAGAAGTATCTGGACAGCATTCAGATGTCCGTATTGCGCAGATATAGTCAAGGGTGTTTGCTGATCGATACCAATGCCATTAGGGGTTACGCCATACTGAAGCAACATCCTGATACTACCCAGGCAGGACATTCTCGCTGCCCAGAAGAGTGCTCGGACTTTTCTTGCATCGCTGTCAACATCTGTCATTTCCAAAGCCTCAGTAAGCAGCATGGGAAGATTGAAGAATGCCGCTACTTCAATCGTCTCGAAATTTGCTGGAAATGGGTATTCTATATTGTTTTTGATCCAGTAGTATTTCAACCAATTCGAGAGAATGCAGCTGGGGCTCGCTGTTAGTCTACGAACAGCCTCCCGGAGAGACTTTGGAGCGATGCCTTCGCATAGCGAGTAGTGCTCTGCCCAATGAGTTGCCGAATAATCAAAAAAATTGTATTTTTGGGCAATTAGAGTGCATTGCTCCACGTCCGAATCCTGCGAGTCTTTGAACAATTCGTCTAAGCCGAGATGATCGTCTAGGCCGAGAGGGACGCCTGAGCCTATTGTGTCGAAGTCTGTGAATGGGAGCGAAGGAACCGAACTGGGCGAGCTGGTCTCAACGCTCTTTCGTTCCCCGGCAAAAATATCCGAATGGAATTCCTGCAGGAGCAGGTATTGTATACATGACTTGGATATGCTTAGCGCTGCATCCACCAAACGGACTGCGAGGCTCTGTATTGTCTTATCCGCAGAAAGGAGCGCGAGGTCTGTCAGATATTCTTTAGCGGATTGGTGTATAAGCGACACTACTGAGTCTTCATGTGAGGTCTGATCCACATCCTTAATGCGGACAAAGGATCCCACAATGCTTTGCAGTGTTGAGCGAATAGAGAGCTGCAAGTCATCTACCACATCAGCCGCAGATTTATGGTCTTGATCAATGGTGAATGCAGTGTTGATCTCCATCAATGTCAGGTGTCTCGAGCTTCCAATGAGCAATCGTAAGATTTTGCCGGCGTCTTCTCGATCCTCCGATGAGATTTCGCGCAAGAATCTGCTATAGGTAGCTTCAAGGTTCCGGGGGAAGGTGTTGATGATCATTTCGAAATCTCTCTTCGACGCCTTTGAGCTTCCTTCCAGACTATAGAGCACCATGTTCAGCCAGAGAAAACTCTGATCAGACTTGGAGTATAGCACTTGTTCTAGATAACTCTTGGTTTCGTCGTTGCAGTGAAATTTGTTCGCAATCTCGCCGACCTTGCTTCGAATGACCAGCTTCACATCTTCACTGATATTGCCCTGGCTTTTCTCGATTGGTAGTCTATTTTTCATAACTCCGGTGAGGTTATATGAATTGCCGAGTGACGGACGGCTGGTTATGAGAAATTTTATGCAGTTCTGGGATTGTTGATGTATATCCCGAGGCTCGTTTACTAGCTGCATCATGGCGTTCAGAAAGCTATTGCGCGTCCTTACTTCGCACTCGTCGATCGCGTCCACTATGATTCCAACAGCACCTGACTTCAAATCGGCAACTATTTTCAGGAATAATTCCCAAAGCACCGGAAAGGAGTTTGCGAGGCTAGGCCCATCCAATTCAAATCGAGACTTCACATGCTTGATGAGTTTTCGATGCTGCTGTAGGATCTGATACAGGATACCTCGAAGGATAGCGTTTGCGTCTCTCTGAGACTTAATTTTGTCGTCGCAGAAGAAGAAAAAGACTTGAGGCTTTACAGGGGTGGCGCGACTCAGTTTGAGATGCTCTATTAAATAGGCAGAGAGTATGGTTTTCCCACAGCCAGGTTCACCTGTGACCCAGAGCAGTCTTGTTTCTTCAGCGGCTATCCAGGTAAGATATGCAGGATGGCTAAGAATCCAGCTGCAGGTCCCTTGCACCGGTCTTGGTAGCAGTGCTTTATATTCCGCGAGGTAGGTTGAGTTGAGCAGGACCATGCAGGATCTTTCAGCCTCGCTTAAAGCTACCCGGTTGCTTAGCTGGTTGCTATGCCGTGATTCGTCTATCGTTACATACACTGGTTGGATGATGTCCGGTTCGCTTTTGCTGCTATCTCTCGATTTGAGAGGGCTGTTCTGGCTAATCGTGTGATAGCATTCGAGGCACGTTTATATCCCTCATCTGTTGGCCCTTCGAAACGACACATTGTTCTATGATTTGCGTAAAGCGGTATGATGTCTTCGTTTGGTATTTCCATTATGGCGGAATGTCGATCAACGACCTATGTATGAAGATGAATTAGGCGCTGCTTCGAAGAGATACATTCTCCAGAGGGGTCTCACCAGTTCGGACAGACCAGGTATGATATCCAGTTCGTAGAACGTAACTATCTCCAAGTTTCCTATACGATTTCGGGAAGAGATGGCTAGATCGCTTAGTTCATGGGAATTGGACCCTAGGGTTGTGAGAAGGTCATCCCGTATTGACCCAGCTATGCGTGCGGTCTGTGATGCGCGCAAACACAGATTGACAACTCTTCCCACAACTTTCCCGATATCAGCTCCTTTTGAACCGCGATGTGGAGTTCCAAAGAATACAATGGCTGAAGTGGCAGATAGTATGTCACCATAGCGGCGGTCATCTTCATGCGCAAGAACTAGAGCCTTGGATAGTTAGGATCTCATTGATGAAGACTTTTCTAGGGTTCTCACCTGCTTACACACTATGCCCCCAAGACTATGGCAGACGAATATTATAGGCCGCTGGCTTCCTTCTGAGACGTCTGTGAGCGAGGCCAAGAGATTCCGAGAGTAGTCTCGTAATGTAGCCACTGAATTGCTCCAAAAGAGCTCAGATGGATATCCGTAGGTAAATACGCGGGACCCGGGAAGGGCATTCGGTAGCAGATCTCGAAGCCACAAAGTTCCGTTCTCGTGTTGCCATGTTGTATAAGCATCCCCATTCAGGCCATGTATGGCCACGACGTCCACTCCTGTAACGGCTTTAGGGATGCTAGACGACTCGTTCTTGCTGAGAAGGAAGAGCCCATAGGGCTCAGTGCGTTCGGTGACTGGCGCTGGAGCTTGCGAGGAATGCTGCTGGGGAGGAGGTTTCTTTGGTGATATTAACGTCAGAAGTATGTTCCACGGCTACTTAGAGTGTGGGTTCGGGCGGCAAACAACCTCGGGAGCCAGCTCCTTCAATTTTAGCTTACGCAGTTTTTCACGAAAACCTCGCATGGCGTTCGATGGCACTTGGGCCTGGTTGTGACAGCTTGCACTTGGGCTTGGTCGTTGGGCTGCGCCGATGAAGTGGGAACCAGACTAGAACTGTTGCTATCGGGAGCGGCTGAGATGAGAAGGATAGTATCTGCCTTCTCGTGGCTGTGCCGCAGGTATATCGAGCTAGTCTCGTTTCATTGTGTCATAGCTTATTACACCTCAACGTCCAGTCAGGTGGCAACTTGGCCAATCAGGACCCAGTATTAAGCGCAGGCGGCAATGTCACCATCTTCTGCTGCCGCAAGCTTCATTCTGGTTCTGGGTTTTGCGAATTAAAGTTAAATGAAAACAGATTTATTCGCTGCTCTCTATAGCTGATTAACATAGAAAATTTGCTATGACTCGAATTCTATTGAGCGCTGGAGCTTCAAAGCTCTGCGGTGTTTGTTGAGGGTCCGTGCGCCAAGCGAGAAATATGGACAAGTTCCCCGCACGCAGGTACATTCTTGTCCGCAACGCTCTTAATTTGGCATCGAACAGCATCGAAATTATGGCTACGAACCGGTCAGGGCCGCATTTCCAATCACAAACACCTCTTTACTATATAGCTGACATTAATAGCCCGCCCAATAAGAACCTGGCTATCGTGGGGTCCGGAGCCAACGAGGCTGCAGGAAGGTTGATCTACATGGTGAGCATTTCCATCGAGACCAGAGACCGTGGTCGTTTGGCTTATAGACGATAGCTCGGTGGCATAGAGTTGCCCTTGCTTGCAGAGCTGCGGGAAAAGGGCGTAGACTCTTACGTCAAAGCCGCACAGGAATTGAAAAACAGGAACGAGGAGCTGTACTTCTATACCCCTAAGCACAGGGTCACCGTAAAAGGTATCTTCACCATCATCAACGGGAGCTGCGCCATACTACATGCACAGCTGACACTGTTACAAGACCAAATCTCTTCTGCTGATGGCCTTCTTCTCGTTGTAACAATGCCTCAGGCGTCTGAGACATTTTTCACTGGGAGTACCGTCGACAAGCTTCGGGAATCAGCACCACTCTTTACACAGAAAAAGGCAATCGTCCTAGCCAAAATCCCGTATGCCGTCCATACCAGTTCTCTGCGCCCTTTACTATTACCTCGCTGACGCTACGTAGCGAAAACCACAAGTGGTCGGAAAGTGTGTACAACGACTTAGTCCAAAATGTTACAGCTGCTCTTCAACATATTGACATCTCGGCTGAAAGGTACATACTCTGCAATTTCCAATATACCTGAAGAATCACTCATCTAGTACAGTCTTCTTGTCATTCCAACTGGCCTTCACGGTGAGAATTTCATCGACCCGTCTCCCAACAACCCTTGGTATACAAAATCTACGCTGGTCAATGCAATGGATGAAATCATCTCATAGGCTGTCTGTGGACGATTGTTTCTAAGACTCTGGGTGCATCCAAGTAGCAACATTTGAATTCGATGGAAGTTTTGGACGACTTTTGTACGACTTTATGTAGTCAACAGACACTTTTTTTCGAGAATTAGAATATCCTTCTGCCGCGGCGAGCGACAGACTGAGAGATCGATGCCGCTTTGGTTGTGGTGCCTGTTGAAATGGATCACGCGTGGGTTCGTCTATGAGGCGGACGGGCCGAGCCGGCTGGTCGACGGGCCAAGCTAGGAGGAATAGATAAGTAGGGCCCAACAGAAGCACTAGTCTGGAGGAGCGATAAAAAGGCGTGCACAGCCGTAGAAGGCAGCAAACCTGTGCTCAGATGAGTGTCCATCTTTAGCTCGACAAGGCTGTAGATACAGGTGGTTCAGCTGCGATTGCCAAGTCATGCGGCCGCTGGACGGCTCAGGGAAACGTTCAGCCGAGGCGTGAATGATTTGCCATCGCTGACAGGGAGGACGGCCAACCCGCTCTGACTCTAGTGAAGGAGAATTGATGGACGTCTAGCAGTGGCTTTCGAATTGGACGAAATGTAGTAAAGCGGGACGTAAACCAGCCAGCGCATCGTAACAGCTCAACGTCACACTTTAGGATGCGTGGTCCTGGTAGCGCACGCACACACATCCCTGTTCTGTTCAAAGACTGCAAAATTTCCTATTTTCGGGCACCTGGTTGTGGTTCACCATGGGTCTTTTTGGTGGCTGGGGCTGAGCAGTGTCCGGCTGACATAGCATGGGTCCGTGGCACCGCTACATTCAAAGCAGCAAGCGTGTGTGTGTGTGTTCTATTATGGCCATGCACCCTGATGGGTATGGGCCGTTACGATGCGCCAGCTAAATACATTTTACACAGCTAATTTCCTCCATTTCAGAAGCCAACCATGAGACCTGCTCATCCCTTGTCTAACACCATGCTTAACATAGGAAATAACAAGAGAGAATACAAACCTGAGAGAATGCTTGTGCCCAGTCAAAAATCCACCCATATCCTGCCTGGATCCCCCATTACCCTTGAGAGGCGCCTCCCCAGCCACTATTGCCGACAACTGCAATAGGTGCTTCCCTCGGTACCCATGTCTGCGTGGACGGGGGCTCGATCGAAGGCGTGTCGAGCTGCGCTCGGAGCGATTCAACCGTCTCTTGGAGTTCCGCATTCTGGTTCTTAAGGTACTGCTGCTTAGCCTTGATGGTTGAGAGGTCGGTTCGGATGCTCTCGATGATGCTGTTCTGGCTCTCGATGGTGTTGGTCTGGCTCGCGATGATGCTACTCTGCTGTGCTATGGTCTCTTTCAGGCTCGTAATGAGCTGTATTACTTCATCTAGCCTGGTGCTTCCTCCTCCTCGCTCGGGAGAGATGGACTCCCGCTGGGTGGGGAAGGGCGGTAGCTCATAGTCTGTCCGTTGCTGCGTGCTCGAGGGTGCTTCGGGATGTGGCTGCGACGCTGTGGCTCTGGTTCTGGCCTGCCTGAGCTGGGTTGCTGTTGTCTGCGTCCTCTGCGACTGGCGTGTCTCTAGGAATTTCGCACTTGGCTTCCTCGTGCGTACTCTGGGAGCGGCCGGTGGTGGTGTCGACGATGCGCGGATAGGGGTTGAGGTCGCCATCGGGACCCGGCACGATGTTCGGAAGGCCGCACGGGCCGCCGTGCAGCGGGAATTAGTCAAACGAGAATTCGATAAAAAGAATGTCCGAGATAAACATTCTCCTCCTTCAAAAGTTCACAAGTTCTTTAAAGCAGCAAGCAAGTCGTAGGTGCGCGCCTCCCTTATCTCCTGCCTGTCTCTTCAGTTGTCCTTCGAATTGATGAACGCCGAACATTCGGATCTTCTTTCTGCTGCTTGGTGCTTTAAAGTTGTCTTCAATCTCGCCCACAAAGTCCGTCGGCACAATCGAATTTTAGGAATCAATCCACCAATAAATCTATCCCCACTTTTGGCTTCAACTCGCTTCTCGTAAGCGTTCAGAGTGCCCAGCAGCTAATTGTTACTTTCGCAATGTCGCTGCTTCATCTATCAGATGATTTACTCTATTGTATATCGGAAAACTTAGAATCAGAGGGAGATATTAACGCCTTTGTACAAGCCAACCGCCGCCTTTACCGTCTGCTGAATTCCTATCTCTACCGGTACAACATTCGACACTCCAGAAGCTCAGCACTATTATGGGCTGCCCAATGCGGCCGAGAGGCAACGGCTCAAAAGTTGTTAGGGGAAAGAGCCGACGACCAAGCCACAAGTCACCACTACGGGATACCGCTCTGCGTAGCGGCAGATTGGGGGCACAAAGGGATAGTAAAGCTGCTGCTCGACATAGGTGTGGACATCAACACCCGGGGTGGACGCGACGGCAACGCACTCCAAGTAGCTTCCGCTAGAGGGCACGAGCAGATCGTAAAGCTGCTTGTCGACATGGGCGCGGACATCAACGCGCAGGGTGGATACTACGGCAACGCACTCCAGGCGGCTTTAGCAGGAGGCTACGAGCAGATAGCGAAGCTGCTGCTCGAAAAGGGGGCCGACGCCAACGTGCAGGGTGGCCGCTACGCGAACGCGCTTCAGGCTGCTTCCGCTGGGGGTCACGGGCAGATTGTACAGTTGCTGTTCGACAAGGGTGCCAACGTCAACGCGCAAGGTGGAGACTACGGCAGCGCACTACAGGCGGCTTCAGCAGGAGGCTACGAGCAGATAGCGAAGCTGCTGCTCGACAAGGGCGCCGACGTTAACGCGCAGGGTGGAGACTACGGCAACGCACTCCAGGCGGCTTCAGCGGGAGGCCACGAGCAGGTAGTGAAGCTACTGCTCGATAGGAGGGCGGACGTTAACGCGCAGGGTGGAGACTACGGCAGCACACTCCAGGCGGCTTCAGCAGGAGGCTACGAGAAGATTGTGGAGCTGTTGCTCGAGAAGGGGGCCGACGTCAACGCGCAGTGTGGAGAGTACGGCAACGCACTCTATGCAGCTTCAGAAAGAGGCCACGAGCAG
>JAQGEP010000521.1:0-15762 GCA_028476805.1 Acrocalymma vagum
CGAATGGGTACTAGGGGTCATGTGGGCCCCCGCATCAGCAGTATATAGTCCTTACAACACTGAGGAAAGCTCCTCAGTGATTCGTCTATCCAATAACTATATGTTTTACATGTTGCCAAACTACATTCTCATTACCTCCTTACCTGACAGCTCGCTGGTGTGTGTTATAGTTAGACTAAACAGGTTCACTTCTTATTATAGAAGGTGGGGGCCTGTTAAGGCCCACCTCCATGCTCTTGACGAATGGGAGATTAAGTGGCTTAACAGGGCATATGAGGACCCTAAGGATTATAACCTAGACACGTGACTAAGGTTATGTGACGGGATTCGTGATTTGTGAATTCGTGAGACAAATCCACAAATCCACGAATCCACCCTAGGAGCTTGAATATATCAACACGTAGAAAGTCTTCTCTAGGAAGACATCATTAATCTAACGATTTAGCCCTCCTATATCCTTGTTCTACTAAAGCCTACTATGTAACGCCCCCTATAGCTACTCTATAGTATCTAATTAACGTTCGCCTTACGTGACCTACTTACCGCTTCCTGCGCCCTCATTTCCCACCAGAACCCTTCGAGGCAGTCTCCAAGCAGCCCCGTTACAGTGTGGCACGGTCGCTTGTGGGAAACGTTATAGATAGTGTATAAATAAGACTATTACTAGGTATATTACTAGGCTAAGGTTAATTTAAACTAGTTTCTAAGGATAAAGCCTAGATATAAGTACTAGGCTTTTAACTACATAGACTACGTATATAAAAACTATCTTTAAAATAAGTAGATTCTTATAGACTTTCTAGGTTAAAGTAAGGAAGAATTAATAAATAGATACAATACTTAAGATATCTAGTAAAACTGCTAATAGTACGTATATATAAAAAACTTTAATAGATTCTATAACTTTCCTTTTTTAGGCTAGTTAACTACTTAAATATCCCCTCTTCTGCTTTACCTACCGTAAAACGTCCCTCACCTTATTACTCATACATTTATCCCGAGAACCAACCCTAAGCCTTATCTCCAGTCTTAACACCTAATTAGGAGCTACTTTAGCGGCTGCTCTAAAGCCCTAGATTCAGACAGCATTATTCTTGCCCAATTATCTATCAATCCTCGCTGAAATAACGTTGCCGATGACACGCCAATTGAGCCTAATGAGTTTAAACTAAATAGGAAGTAGTATCTCCGCTGCTGCGTCTTAGCGAAGCCCTAGAAGAATTATAGGAAGAGGACATCTATTATCTAGATATATAGTAAAGATAACTAGCTAAAGAATGATCTGACGAAAAGGTTCTAGCACTGTTACTTATGCGAATAGTAATACCGCTAGCAGGAGTTTCTAATACTACCGCCCTAGACTACCTTAAATCAAAATACTAAATTAATAGGAAGTCCCATGAATTTAAGCCGATAAAAAAGTGTCCGCCATAACCATCAATTATTCACTTTGATAATATATCCACTCTTGTATTCAAACGCCGATTTGACGAATTCAAGGAGTTTCTCATCCGGTGGATAGTCTATGGCCATATCGCCTTCTTTCAGATTGAGAGTTACCCAGCCTGGTACTGATGCTCTGTAGTGGTTTCGAAATCATCTGCCCAAGGGACGGGCGGTCGTAATATGGTGACTCCTCGATGCCTGGGGCATTATCGAAGTAGTTCGGGTAGTACCAACTCAACGGATTCTGGGACTTGTCGGGGTTAACGAAGGTTGGCGTCTCTGGTGACTGACCTTCGGTGATGGGAGAAGTCGTGAGATGGGCAGTGTTGACGGTCAGCGCCGGTATGGCGGGCTGCCCCACGTCAAGAGAGCGATCGGTGTCAAGATCTATGTAGCTGATGCGACGGTTGTTAACAACCGGAGAGTCTGGGAATGGCGTGCCAGCAGACTCGAAGCTACCGCAGTTTTGCAATAACGCGGCGTTTACTGAAGCCAACCATCTACGAGAGAGCGACGTGTTCGGATGTCCGTTTAGAATATGCATTCGCTGCTCTCTAGAGAGCTGGTCGACAGACGGGACAGAGTCTCGACTTGGAACGACGAAGCCGGGAGGGAACTGGATCCGAGAAGGGTTAAGAGGTATGTCGGAACGTAGACTTAAGGCGGTAATTAGAACTTCTTCTCGATTAGGCCGCAGATCGCAACATTGGAGCTTTTGTCGGAGTATTCTTGTGTTTTCTGGCCGCCAGCTAATTTGGGACCGGCTTTCCCGCAGCCGTTCGTCGAGGCAGGCGGATATTTCTTTCCATGTGTCGTGGAGCGCTTCCTGACGGATTAGATTGCGAATAACATTAGAATACTTCCATTGCTTAAATATAGCACCATTTTTCATGTGCTTTGCGACGTGGTCACATCGTTCATCCCAACCAATACTAACCTCTTTACACCTATCAAACCCGCAGCCAAATACTCTTCGTGGAAGCAATGTAATGCCAATATCAGTAAGTAATGGTAGTGGTCGACCGGAGTGGTAATGTTGGTAGTGCTTAACAAAGTCTTTTTGACGGTTAAAGATTCGGTTGCAACCTAGAACAATGCAAGGCCAGTCTTCACCCGTCTCGTGCATCCTCATTTCGTGCTTCTTCCAGTCAGATTTTGCCCTAAAAGTCTGTAAAGACTTTTGCTCCGCGCAGTACGTGCAAAACAGGTAGGAATCACCGGATTGCATCTGGCCCTGATCGCCACAAAAGGCAATGGGTGAAGCGTGGCTCGCATCCTCATCAGTTGGAGTAAAACTCGGCTCAGGCTTGACATCGAGCGGGCTATTGCTCATTTCAGACGATGGCGTTAGCACAGGCGGAATGCTGCGAGCCGGTTCAAAGTCGCTGGGGTACGATCCTAGCTCTGTGCTTCTAATGTTTGAGCGAGATGAGCTTGATGATGCGATGGACGGAGCAAAGTCGCTATTGCCAGTCGAAGTTGACAAAGTGGAAGCGACTGATAAGCGAGATTGCCATGACGAGCTTGTGGATGTGGTTGACGTGGTCATGGATGTAAATGAAGACGCGGCAGAATTGCGCCCTGAAACAAGTCAGTGGGATACTGGGAATATTGATTTATGCGACGTACTGGACTCAATTGTCTGCCGGAACATTCTCTGAATGACATGCGGAGGGTGTCTCTGCAGCAGCGCCTCGATGTGTTGCATCGAGTCTGCTGGGATGTCTAGGTACTCCTCCATGCTGGCGAGCAGTCTCAACGGTTTACCAATGCCGGTGATTCTGTGTAACGATGATAAACATCCCAACTAGTACTAAGATTCGTTCGAAAACTATGCGGTGAATAGATAGGGACAGCGAGAAGATAGGGCCGAAGGCGATCAAGGAGGGTGTGGAGAGGCTACATAGGCCTGGGGGTGCTGGATATAGGGGCCTTGGGAGTAGAAGAAAGCGTGACCGAGTCTGGGGACAATACAGGCACCTGTGGGAGCCGTTATATCACATCATCAGGATGTAGCGGGAGCGCGGCAGGTAATTGTTCTAGAAAAGTCACGGAAGAAGCTAAATTGCGGCGTGTTCGCAGAGGTGCTCGAGCCCCGGCATCAAGCAGACCCACCCCACCCCAAAACTGGGGCAAGGCTGAGCATTGACGCCGCGCCAAGCTGTAGCGTGTCTGATGAACGCAGGGTGTCGAGGGAGGACTGGAGAGGGGTTGGAATGGCGAACATGAGTCGTTCCGGGGAATATGAACTGCTCCTGCGTCCATTTACCTCCTCCTTCTGCGCGCAATGAAACCATCAAAACCAACAAAACGCAAAACAACAGAAAGGCGACCAAGACAGGGGCTCCACGACATTGTTAACCCCCGGCTTCCTGCTGGTCAATCACATAGTACAAGTAGATCTCTCACCGGTGCTCTTAACGAGCGCATCTTTGTCTACATGGTCAGCCGTGGAAGTCGTATGACACGAATGAGGAGACGGAGCTGGGCACCATTGTCGTCGTGGATTTCAGCCGCTCGTCTTTGGGCAAAAACGCCAGAGGGGACAGCCCATCTAGCGATGGAGAGGACTCGATCATGGGGAAGGACCTGGATCCGTCTGTCCGGCAATGGAGACCCAGACTCAAAAGGTTGTGCCAACAGCGGCAGTGCCAATGAAATGGCGCGGTATCGCAAACCAAACAAAAAAATTTGGCAAGGTTGTCCCTTTGTACGACAATTGGCGTTGTAGTTTTAATAGACCCGGGTTGCGGCCCTGAGCCGTAAGTTGACCGGATGTTCCTAAATGTGAACCTTTGCCTGGATGGTGTGATAGCAAAATTACTAGTAAACTTTATTTCTTGCAAGTGGAGGGGATTTCCGGTTGGCTGCGACTGCGGTGGTACAGCGTTCGGCGACAGGCATCGTTGGCAAAGTTTCTCGCTCTGCGTTCCTTCGTTGCTATTCTGTTGGGAAACTTGTGCGGACAAAAACCTCAACAGTTCGCTTCCATCAATCACCAACTCCTTTTCTACAGCTCGTAGTCATTGTGACTTATCTGGCTGATAAGAAATCTTTGGGTTCACCTATCGCCGTCCCCCGACTGTTCGTCCTTGATATGATTACTGCCCTTACTTAAACGTTCGGCGGTCGAAAACTCCCCTATCACATTCAACCGCCTGCGCCATCTTATCCAGGACCCCGTAGGTATGACCCTGCCTCTGCTTTTAATTGCCGATGCCCGCTAGAAGTTGTACTTTGCTAGCGACTTAGCGCATGAGATTCATCTAGTTGATGCTGTAAATATTGGCACTACACCTAATACTATTGAGTGTTATACTATTATGAAGGCTTTGAGGACGATATTGAAGAGCCATCCGTACCGTGGATTCTAGATATGCCTGAATAGAGATCGATGATCGATGCTACAGTAGTGTATAGTCACAGTTGGGGTTAGGGATTGAGGGGTCAACTTGCAGTACAAGATTGCTCAAAGTAGTGTTAACTATAGTCTAATACTACTAAATATAGCTAAGATATATATTCTATATAAATAGATACGTTTAGAGATATAGTAGTAGAGATATCTACACAGGGAGAGGTAGTAGTTTATAATATTAAAATCTAAATTTAGTTAGAGTAATATAAAAAATTAGAATTAGCTAGATATAGTGAGGATAGCAAGAAAATAATTCTAATTAGAGATAGTATAGTAATACTATAAACTCTATAATAAGTACTATATATAGTAGAGATTAGTACTATAGGTTTATTACTATAGAAAGGAGATAATTACTAATGCTAGTTTAAATATATAAGGCAAGTTATAGTATATAGTATCTATACTTTCTTTCTTTTCTAAGAGGTATTTTAGTATATATTAAATTATATTACTATCAACGTTACTATTATATCTTTCTTTAGGTAATTTCTTTTTACTAAAACGTACTCCACAACTGAGTGTTAAGGCTGAAAGGTCTAGGGTTGATTTTCGCGGAGCTGTCTGGACAAGAGGTGATATTGACACAAAGAGTATAGCAGTAACCAGTATTTTATTTAGAGTAACTTAGGTTAAACACGATATCTAGAGGGATATCGGACGTAGCTATATACGAATATAATTTTAATAAGATAGGCTTAATAATAGGTGTAATAATAACTAGATTAGTTATTGCTTTAAGTAATTATTAAGAGAGAGCGAAAATAATGTAAGCTAGTAATTAAGAGTAGATATTAGCCGTTACATATACGTTATGGTCAGACCAAACAGGTTCACCTCGTATCACAGGAGGAGAAGCCCGCCACGAGACTTAGACGAATGAGAGATCGAGTGGCTCAGCAGGATCTTCCATGACCCAGAGGATCACAACCTAGACATGTGAGGGAGTCACGTGAGGGATTCGTGGATTCGTCGTCACGAATCCAACGAATCCACCTCAGGAGCCTGAATATATAAACGCGTGGATAATCTTAGTAAGAAAGATATCGTCAATCTACAATTCAGACCTCCTGCATCCTGTTCTATTGAAGCCTACTGCGTGACGCCCCTCATAGCTATTGCACCAGTATCCAATTGACGTTCGCATTTACGTGACCTACATACCGCTTCCTGTTCCCCTCATTTCTCACCATACCCCTTCGAGGCAACCCTCATATTGCCCCGTTACAATATATTAACGCGATAGGGTAGTAAGTTCTACCCTTTATTATTTTCTAAGGGTAGAACTACCTTAGAGTACAATACTAGGAAGAAGAAATACTACGCGATTAGGTAATTAAAACCAGTGTTCAAAGTCTCACGAGCGCATCACAATACACCATACATCTACTATCTACCTGCTGAGAACCACTGTAGGATAAGTAGCAACAGGTTCGCTTGTCGGCCGCCTGACTTTCCACACGGTGGACGAGAGTTTCGCCCGCCAGCAAACGGCCTCAGCTAGGTAGCAAAGTTGCCGATAGCAGCTTCGCCAGCAGATTGTGGTTTACGTTACCATTTTATACCTGCGTCTCTGCATTCGTCCGCGCACTTCTCGCATCCCCATCAATCTCCACCAACTGCACAAAGCTCCCTTCATCATTCGTCTGTGGCTTCCTCGAATGGCTAACCTTGAAACTTGTCTGAACTGCAATACTGCTTCGGTCAACTGTATTGCCTTCACTTCGACTTGCACTTGTAGGTTTCGATGAGGACTGGTGCGAGCTGCCCAGTATCTTGGGGAAGATGCGTTGGAGACCAATATGGAGTGCCGGCATGCATGCGCAAATAATGCCGACGTCAAGTTCAATTAAGGACCAGAGAGAGGTCTCGAGGTAGTCCCCTGTTGCATATGTTAGTGAGGACGGACATGACTAGAGGCGGAGGACTTACAGGTTATGTTTGTGGTTTTTGCGAAGTGAACCAGAGAACGCAAGCGGACGATCGACACGACGGTGACGCTGCACTGCTATTAGTATCGCGCCACGGAGAATGTAGAAAGACGTTAATAAGACTCACAAGGAACCCACGCTGAACATCAATAACACTCCAATCTTCTTCTTCAGCGCAAGGTGCAATTTCCAGATCTGGGTGATGGGCAAGCTCAACGTGACAAAATCCGTCACGATACTGATTGCGGCATGCGAGAAGGCCAGACTGTTGTTGTTGACGCACTTGCCCTTATGCTCGCCATCCCACTGCATCCAGGCATAGTTGACAGGGGAGCAGACGAAGACGGCAGCCAAGCCGAAGGCAATTATGGACGCAACTATGAAGCCGATGAAGCCCCAGACGACATTCCGGAAGGCCCGCTTTGGGAAAATCTGAAGGTAAAAGAGGAGGAAGGCGATTTTGATGAGCCCGATCTGGGAGAAGTAGGCTATTTCGCTGATCCAAAAGTACAACAGGGTAGTTGTGATGCTCTCGAAGGGGACTTTCCACATGTCCTGTCCGAGCCCAGTAAATGCTATGCAGATTAGCAATTGCGCTCGTCTCGGAACTGTTGCGACTCACACATCTTGAATGTTACAGCAAAGATGAGTACATGCATTGCCTTTAGAGCATTAGTCATGATACGCAGCTGGACCGGGACGCCTTACCAGGATCACAACCATATTCCCATCATTGAGCGGCTGACGACGACCAACGGTAATATGGGCAACGAATCGTCCTATAATGGCCACAATACTTAGAGTGAAGAACGCGATGTTTACATTGCGATATAGGCGCGAACTGTCACGAACGGGCTCCTGACATGCGACTGCGGTAGCGTTGAGGGTGGTGAAGACCTCTCTGACTGTGCATGACGTGAGAATGCAGCCACTGAAGGCTCTTCGCTGGGCTATGTTATCGCATAGGCAGGATGTATCGGTGAGCGAGTCGCATCCGAAATTTGCGAAAGTGCTGGTGACGCATTTTTGCTAAGTAACTGTGAGCTTCAGTGGAATTCGATACGGAGGCATGCTTACTGCGCAAATTGGCAGAGTAGCGAGACTGCCAACTTGAGCTCGAACTGGCATTGTAAGAACGAGGACGATGGAAAGAACGTAGAATAGCAATGGACAGCGCATTTTCGCTCAACGAAATCAATGGTTCAGACAAAGCTGCAAGCACCCAAGACACTGGAGAGCATACTTAACATACTTTCCACTTAGTGTAGAACAGGGCCACCCCTGCACCCCCTATGTGATGCATAGTCCTGAACGGTCGCTCTCTGATAAATTAACTCAGTTTTCGGTAGCTACATTCACTGTAATCTTCCCAATAAAACCCCTTGTAGATACGCAAGTCATGTTGGACTGTCATCTGTCGCTCTGTCACTGACTAGAAACAGCGGCTACTGACGTGACGTATAGGTGCGGCAAGTTACCGCCGCGAGAGCTAGGGAGGCACCCGTAGCATAGCATGGGTGCTGGCGTAACCCGAGGATAAGTTTGAACAGTGCGCGTTAAGACATAAATTTATCTAGAGGCGCCCGGCGAGAGTTTGAGGAATAATGTACTATATGCAAGATTAGGGTCTTAACCGAGCCCGCAAGCGGGTGTTTTTTCCTCTCTCGTTATAATGGAGCGTCGGGATGGGGGACGCAATAGAGGTGTTGCTAGAGTGACATGTACAGAGGATGGGTCCGAGATTTTTGAGGTCATGATCGGCCCTACAGATGGGGCGAGGCTTGGAACGGGAATTCTTACGAGCGTTTCCCGGAATGCGGGATTTTGGGATAGTCCTCCATTTGGCCAATAGGGATTTACCGGCAATGTTCCGCGGACAAGCCTTCTGACGTCTGTAGCAAATGGACCCGGTGCTCTGGGTTGCGGTTCCCCCGCAAACTCTAAATTCTCAGTTCTCAAGCATGCACTTGCGAAGATCCATAGGGCGCTTTGACCAACTGCTTCAGAACGCTAGAGCACAGGCATTTATTATCCGAAGCTAAAGCCTTTAAGTAGTCTTACGGTATGTCTCCGATTTGATCGGAGCACGTATTTCCAGTGCCGTGCCGGGTTTGGCACAAAAGCTTTGGGAAGCATAAGTTAACGCCCAAAGGGTGTTTCACAAGCGAGCGGCCAACCCCGCCCACACTTGGCGCAGATCTAAGAGGCCCTGCGCCTGTAGGCGGCCTGCTTGGTATAAGCGCTCTCGCCCAATACGGTCTTGCAAGTAAATATATGCGGCTGCATTTTTCACAGCAAAGAACTGATAGTTGGGGTTGATCCTGGAATTAAAGTTTAAAGACCCCATCCAGCTCAGGTAGGGATCCCTGCATTTCGTTTCTCGAGTCTCGTTCTTGGTGCTGTCAGACCGGTGCACGGGCAGCTGTTGTGCCAAGGTTCTAAGTCATGTTCCGGATTTTACCAGGCGTCCCGTGTGCGCGGCCATTGTCAATTTGATGTTAGGTTTGATCATGTAAACGAGAGGGTAGAATCGGATATACCTGCGTATCGTTAGTATAGCAAGCTCACGCAGCGAACACTAATTTTGTTTTGCTTACACGCAAGAGTCAGGTTTCGCTGGGCAGCGATGATCATAACATGCATAACGAAAGAATAACAATTTTTGGTTGAAACGGACTGGCTTCTGGTGTTTGGCGGGGCCGTTGTTGGTGAGATTCGCCTTGACAGTTTTGAGGAAGTACCAGTTCAGCATCGCGTCGCATAGAAGATTGAGTACCACTAGGTGAGTATGTGTGGTCAGCTCTTATGCTCGACGATCGGCCTCTCCTCATGCCTATGAATGGTTACATAGAACGCGAACCCTATTCATAATTACTTAAGAAACCTTTTATAATGATGTATCGTCATCTTACTTGGTTTAATGTACTTTAGAGATGCAGGTAGTATTCCAGCCCCATTACGAAGCATACAAGGAGCTCCAGCCATATCATCCACCCGTACACACTTTTCAAGGTTGATCGTGATGTTTTGTCTATCTATAGCTGAAATATATCGCGATAATGATATTGACAAGCGTTAATCCCCAAACCTCGGAGGCTATGAAGAGGTCGGATCTGGTGATGGCCTAGTTAACGTAGTGGCGAGATAATTGAATTAACGGGGGCTGGAACAAAGGATCATCCCGATATTCACCGTTTATCTTTGCAGATGACGAGGACTCCAAGACGAAAAGAAGACGTGGGCTCAGAAAACAAAAGTGGTACTATCCGATTGGACGCAATATGAGATGCTAGACTACTCCAGCTGCTGGCAGGGTCTCTATTCTTTCGACGTCTGAAATCCCCCCATCGTGGAAGCTAAATGATGGTCAAGAGGAATAGTGCCGACATGACAGGTCTGCGAGCCAATATAAGGTTCGGCGCTTTGATAAAACTAGTGGCTGCAACAGAGCTCATGCCGCTGTTCGTTAACCGTGAGGCACCTGTGTGGATCTCTATTCTTCATTCAAATACCGTTTTTCGGGATTAGGGGTGATACATCAAATCACAGTGAAGTGTCGATCGTGACCTGCATACGGAACGGGATGGATACATTGTGGTGGGAGGTCTTGGGCTTTGCTTCACATGCAAAGCAAGGCACTCACCCTTAACCCGATGATGAGCGGAGGATCTCGCATTCCAGATTCATAGATTCCAGCGGGTCGAAGGGTCATGCAGTGAATCCATGAATACGTGAGCATAAATCTGCCGAGTGGGAAGGGTTACTTTTGAATGATATAGCATTGGGTGGTAGAAGGAGCGTAACTTTTTCTCTGACATACAGTACCGCAGACTCGATGGCCTCTCGGAGGTTGCGCAGGTGAGCTTTTCCCGCCCAACGATGGAGATCTCCGTATCTGTCCATGAACGGCGTTATTGTTCTGGGTGCACACCATAGGTAAGTATGGCGAATCCTCCGCACGGACGTGACTGGAGTCTGAGACGCGCTTGATCAAGGTACAAATGCCCCCAGAAATGAAGGGCGGTCCGACAATAGGAGGTCATGTGGGAAGTTCTGTGATGTTCCAGAATTACCAAGCGCTGTACATGATTCTTCGATTGACTTGCGCAAGCATCGTTCGTTTGTAACTCAAGGGGGGATTGCGTAACCTCGCATCACATCAAAAAGAGAATTCCGCTATTAGTTACCCCCGGTTCACTTACTCGTTTCATTAGTGGTGAACTGCGACACAGAGACTTCATGACAAGCCGGTTTTTGAGCCTGGCACGTCCCTTGCATACACACTAGCGGCTCAAGGCAACGTTTCCTTGTTGGGTTTCCCTGCCTCGTTTGGCGTTTTCCTGCATGAGGCTGAACGGTGGAGCAGCTGTGCGGCAGCGAACCTCCGCTGCAGGGAAGAGCGCACCCGAAGACGGGAACTACGAGAACGGGCCGAATAGCGACGTGCGCAAGCCGCGAGTTGGCATGGGCGTACGAGAGCCCAAAGGCCACGGCATTTGCCGAGTAATCACAAATTTTCCCCTCCTGTTTCGTTGAATGAGGCCTGCGCTGATCGTTTGCAGAGCTGCAAAGAGCGGTCCGAGCGGATCTGCGAGCCCACAATGTCGATGACGATCCTCTTTCTTACTTGTAGCAGTCAACTCAATATGCGGTTAGTTGGTACTTGCTGATATTGGCAAAACTGGATGGGCAACCGTGCCACTTTGCCACCATAGACGCCACAACGACATTATAAATTAAGGATTCGTAACATCGTTAAGTTACTACCTATTTAATTATTATGTGTTTAACTAGTTATTACCCTTAGTAATTAAAAGATGTATACTTCTTAAGTAAAGTAATCATTTCCTTTGAAGACAATCTTTATTAGAACTTCATGCTGCCAAATAAGATCTCCAAGAGATTTTGTAGTGGGGTACTAAAGTGATGTTCGCGATCAACTTGTGCTACTTGTACTTACTTGGAAGCTTAATGCTGCGGCCGCGATGGCTGGTGACGGGTGGGGGGGTTCTGCGACTTTAGCACCACCTACAGCATTAACAACACGGTTTTGACACTTGCTCTTCTGTGTGGGTGGCCGTGATGCCTTCGTCTTACCCTTTTTGGACAACTATATAGCTTTACCAGCCTCGCGAGTTTGTCGCTGACGCTCTTTTTCAGCTGCCTGTTTGGCCTTCTCCTTTCCCTTCGCTGCCATGGCTACCTCTCGCGCCACACGCTTCTCCTCCTGCAAATTTTCTTTCAGCAGCTTTTCATTGGCTTGGAGTTGCTTCTTGTCTGCTATTTGGAGTTGCTCCTCCTTCTCTAAACGCTGCATCACGTCATAACGGACCTCTGCTTCATGCCTCTTACTTGGTGACCAAAAAACAGCTCCACCATGGCACTCCTCCCGCTGTTGGAGAGGCAGAATCTTAGACTTCTTCTTATGCTTCTTCTTGACCATTAGCGCCTCCTTGAGTCCCTCTATGTCGTTATGACGTAGCTGATTTGACACTGTAAGGTGGTGGAGTGAGCAGCGCAGTTTCTTAGTCTCCTTACTGCTCTTATCCTTCGATATAGAGTGAATGAGTGACTGTATTTTAAGCTAATCCTCTCCGCTGTAACATGAAGTAGAGGACTCTTGCGATTCCAAAGCCTCCGAGGTGTTGTTATTGAATCTATCAAGGATTTTGTTGGGGTTGAGGGGTGATATACCTCTGGCTTCAAAGGACCTAAGTACAGTCGCTACAGTGAATGTGTCCACCGAGGCTTTCCAGAATAGAGGAAAGAAGTCGCCTTTCTTGACAGGAAGCCATCCCCTGCTTCAACTACTGTAGATCAAGGTCATTCGTTGTCCATCCATTCTCAGAGACTGCGAGGACCTAGTCGTGAAGTAGATCATCCTCCTTGCACCAGGCAGAGAGGTGGTCCTTGCCCTGGAAGATGATGAAGGGTGGGATCGCCCACCCCGTCGCGTTGATGCCCTGGATCACCATGGTCGACTCGCGATTACCCTGCTGCACCGTCTTTGGCCGTCCTCGACGCTCAGAGCCTGTAACAACAGCTCCAGCTGATATACGCCTATCATAAAGCTAGACTCGTCAAAGTTGTAGGTATCCTTATCCAGGATACCATACTTGGGTTTGGTATTCTCCACAAGCCGAAACCAGTCCTGGAGAACCTTGGGATCCTCACACAAAGCTCCCTTGTAGTCGTACTTTCGATTGAACTTGACTTTGAGCTGTGACCGACGCCTGACAAAGTTGCCAGCCCAGTTCTTGCCAACAGGTCTTGGTAACGGTCAGCACGCAGAGAATTGGCCATATCCTCTACGTCAAAGAGCCGAGGCGGATATGCTCGCTCGTTCAGCTTCAGTATGTGCTGGACAATCACCTCCTCCTCGTTCTTTGTAAGCTTCATATCGTTGGGCATGCAATCGCGTCGTAGAAGAACTCCAGCAAGTCGGTCGCTAAGTGTTTTTTGAGGCTGCTGTAGATCGTTGCAGCACATCGCTGGGAGAGTGTCCATTTTGATCAATAGCCTGAAGAGCGAGCCGTATATTAGCTTCGTTTGATGGCTTTTTTGCGTTGTTGCGTTAAGGCCTCACGACTTGTATGAAGTTTGGTGTGGTCTTGGCAAATGTGAGCGGTTCACTTGGGTGGGCTGCTTGCTTGTAAAGTACGTTAAGTGGTTACCTAATAAGGGATTCGCGGGAGCTGACCGTTTAGCGAGGTCGAATGACATTGGGCGGGGCGTGGGAGTCGCACAGTACCGAACTATAATGGCGGATGAACGTGCGGACAGATTGGGGACGGATATTGCCGCATACGATATTCTCGCCTTAATATCTGGTGGTTCTGAAGGGCCAAAAACACCAGAAAGGGATTGGGAGATACTGGATGGCTCATCATAAAGCGATGACTCGAGTCATGGCCCGGAACAAGGGTAAGTTACAGGGTCGAACTCATACAGACGTGCAAGTGCAACGCGACCTTTGACGCGGAAGTCATGGGCATGATACCGCCTGCGCTGACTCGATCAGCATCCCCGCTCTCCATGTACGCGATTTGCTCTCGGTTGTGACGGTCACCCGCATGCGCATGCAGTAGTGGGAACAGCATGTTTGTATCTATATAACCCGACTTTCTAGAGCCGACCAACAAGTTTGACTTATACGACGTGGAATATCTGGTTCTTTGGTAGTACTTATCCCTATCCTGAAGTCACAGTTCTAGGAGGCAAACCTACACACCTCGCCTTGCTCAGCTGCTACAACCGATTCCACTTCCTTTACCAACATGGCCGATACTACCGCTCCACCAATGGCAGTTCGCATCGAGTTCAATGAGCCACAAATTGACGTCTCAAGTCTCAAGGGTCGTTCAGTTCTCGTCACTGGTGGTGCTGCTGGTATTGGGCTCGCATGCGCAGCGAAGATTGCAGAAGCTGGTGCCCTTGTCACCATCTCCGACCTACAGGAGGCTGCTGGGCGGGCGGCAGCTGAAGAGTTGAGGTCGAGGGGACTTCAGGTGCAGTTCGTACAATGTGACGTCACCTCTTATACTGCACAAGTCGACATGTTCCAGAAGGCGATCGGGTTTGGTGGCGGCAGGATTGACATCGTTATGCCGAATGCAGGCATAATGTCGGAACATAATCTTTTCGACATGGCAACGGTACACACCGCTTCGTTGGATGGTCCGCCACCGCCGGAACCAGGCTTCCTTGGATGCAATGTCAACTTGCAGGCGGTATACAATACTTGCTATCTTGCCATGCACTACTTCCACCTTCCACAAAGTAGCGCAGGCAATTACAAGCCGAGCATCGTGCTTCTCGCATCTCTCGCAGGCTATGTCGGATATCCATCAAGCAGCACATACAGTATGTCCAAATTTGGTGTGCGCGGGCTTTTCTACAGTATTCGCGATCGTGCTCTTCATGAATCCCCTGCGGTTCGCGTCAATCTAGTGGCACCTTGGTTCATCAAGACAGCTATGACCACGACACCTGAATTTCTTTCCAGCGAGGCCGGTATGCTCATGAGCGTTATGGGATATGCGCCCATGGAACGGGTTGTGTCTGCTGTTCTACAGTTCTGTGCAAATGAGCGGTTGCATGGAAGGGCTGCTGGTGTCTTCCCGACGTCGAACGAAGATTTGGGAGATGACCTCGAGGGATCCTACTCGGGAAAGGTATTGCAGAAACACATGGGCGATATTATGGTCAAGGTTGTCCAAGCGATGGCGGATGCGCAGAAGAACGAGCTCACGAGACTGGACAGCGCGACTGGGGCGCCGACACAGGTGGATGCGCAGTGATGATCTACCATCAATCATGGTTGTTTGCTTGCGTACGCGTCTCAGATTGTCGGTGATACATGTTCCACGACCTTAGTTAGTCCTATCGAACATCAATCCATCAATTCTACCGTCGTTGTCTCTCTCTCGGCACATAAACATCGAAATCTACAACACTTCCCCCACCCTGGAATACGTCTCCACCAGGAACATACACTTTCCCTCCCACGCCCACAGCATACGTTCCATGTCTCGGCACCCTAAGACCTATGATTAAATGGAATCAACCCAGACAATCAACTCAACAGGGGTCTTCTGCCCTTTTCAGCTAGCCTTCTCGCTCTTACCGCCTTTATTCGCCTTACTAAATTTCTACTATCTCTTACCTATATCTATCTCTACTAGACTAGCTACTAACTAACTTAGACGCGTCTACTACGCGTTTAGTAGCTAATATTTTCTAAAAAATAGATTTTATTCTAATGCCTAATTACTTCTACTACTCTACTATTATTATATTTTTACTTTTCCTCCCCTTCTCTTAATAGACCTATTCATTTTTAAACTTTACTATAGTATATTAATATATAAACTATATAGTTTTATTATTCTACCCTTATACCTTTATAGATATATTACTATAAAATATAGTAATAATACCTACTATACTACTAGACTAGACCCTATA